>JAHWFO010047778.1:196772-227510 GCA_023313115.1 Rhysida immarginata | reverse complement strand
ACATACATACTGTTGCGTACCTCTACACCCCCCCTACGGTAATAGACTTTTTTTTGTCTAGTACGTTTTATGATATTCTTTTTCTGCTATCATTATCTCTCTTCACGGACTCTTCCAACGTCGTGTTTCTATCTCGCCACGACTCATCGATATTCCTGGCGCCGGTCACCTGTTATTTACCCTTTGACTATTGCAGCTCCCATGTTTAACGGTGTAGGTAATCCGCTAACTATTGATCTTACGCTTTACTATTTTTTTTTTAAACGGAGGTTACCGTGGTCCCCCTCCACGTTTTTGTTAAAAAGGGATTACTCGACGCGTTCGGTTAGCGTCAGTTTATAGGTTAATGATATTTTTAGCCTGGAAAATTAAAATTTTCAATTTTTCTTCGCGTCAATTCTCTTTTTCTTTTTTGGGTTTTATTTTTTACCGTTAAAAGGCGAGTTTCCTCATGTCTCACGACTTCGATTGGGACGTCGCTCGTCTTAGGTTATTATTCCCATAGGAAATTCCCATTGATCGCTTGAGGATTTTTTGATTACATTAATTTTTCCGACAAGGCGTTTAGTTAAGCGTTTAGAGTTCATAAGTTTACCTTAATCCGTTTATTAGAATTATTTCGTGCGTGAGCTTAATGTCTTCTCTCTTCGTCTTTTAATAATGACGTGTTTCTTAAAAATAATGTCTCCCCGTGTGCTTTTTCAAGCCTCGTTATTTAAAATCATCTCTCTCTTTGTCGCGTCTTATATAATTTTTTTTAAGAACGTCCTTTCTCGAACTTTTAATTTGAGAAACCTACTCCTTTTGCAGTACAGTTTTGTCGTGTTTTAAAGATTTAATTTTTTTTTGGTAAGAAATATGATTTTCGTTAACTATCTTTCCTTTCTCGGAGGTTCGTCGTCATCTCTGTTGTTAAAAGTTGCACGTTTTTCTTTGTTGCCATTGTTCAGTCGACGTTGTATTAAACAGCTCGTTTTCTTGGAGCAAGTATATCTTTTCCTTTCCAAGAACTCGGAAGTTCTGTCACGCGGGTCGTGGTATTTAAATATTTTTTTTTATAGTTCTAGTAGGTTTCCTGTTAATTAAAAATGATATGTTTAGTCAGTTTCAGCTCAATCTCTGAAGAAGCATCATCAGCCCTTCTCCCATCTCTGGGATATCGAGATGGATATGCAGTTTAAAGATTTTAGTAACTTTTATTGTGGAATCTTTGGTTAAGATTTCGTCAGGCCACATCTGAGGAGTCTACGAGTTTTGATTATGTGTAGTTATCCGACATGGTGTCGACCGTCTTTTGTTTGCCATTTTATTTTCGTGCTGATGTAGTGTTTGGCTGATCATCAATTATGCTTCGAGTCGCCTATTGATTTTAGTTTGTTGGACATAGGCATGTTTCGCCCCGTCCAAGATATGATGTGTATTTCAAGGTCCTTAGGCTGATCCTTTCTTATAGCTGATTCCTGATTGATGCTTGTGTGCGTCGTTGGACTTAGAATTGTACGGAGACCTTCATTATGCAACGTGTTAATGCTCAACGGGGAACAAACCACTCTGATGAATTTCTGTCGTCTATGGCCAATTTCATAGTTGATTTTAGAAAAACGCCTTTTCTTTTTTTTTGACTTTATTTGAATTATTAACTTTTCAATAGTTTACCACCCTTATGATTTTTAAGTTCATTTAATTGAAAATTTATTATTTTTTGGTGATGCAATGTTAATATTTGTTTTGTTTCCAGGACCTCAACCATGCTGTTCTCGTCTTACCAGACCGTTACCTCTCATTTTGTGTGGCTGCCCTTTGGTCCGTCTTGTCCTTCCCTTACGTATTAATCCTCTTAGTGTTACCCCGTCGTATTTAGTCTAGTATATTTTGTTACTCGTCCTTCTGATGCCTTGTGGAGGAGGTCCAATGGTTTGATGATTATTATTTTAATCTCTACCTTCCATTTTTTTGTTGAGATTCTTATTTGAATTTTACATAATGTTTGCATATTTTTTTGTATCACTTAAGAATTTATCCAAACCTTCTCCAGCCATGACAACACCTACATTAGTTCTTCCTTATCATCCAACCCTTAATAGTATTAAAAATGTCCTAAGGAAATATCAACATATTATTGACAACTCTCCTCTTCTCCACTCCATTCTACCGGAACCACCAAAAGTTTCTTTTAAACGGACTCTTAATTTTAAAGATATTCTGGTCCATGCTGCTATTACCAAACCACGCACTTTCACTAAGGGATGTTCTCCTTGCAATGCTAAGCGTTGTGGCGTTTGTCTTTTTCTTAACCCCGCTACCTCTGTCTCCAGCAGTGCTTCCTCCTTTACTTTCAAGATTAACCAGAACCTGACCTGCACTTCTCACAATTTAATTTACCTGTTACATTGTAAAGTTTGCCAGAAACAGTACCTTGGAGAGACGTCCAATACCATACGCTCCAGATTTGCCGGGCATAAGTTCGATATCCTTAGCAATGCCGACACCCCTGTCGCCAAACACTTTAATTCCCCTGGTCACTCTTTACAGGCCGTCAGCCTTTATATTCTTCGTAGTAACTTCCATAACCAAAAAGAAAGAAAGCAATTCGAATCTTTTCTCATTTGGAAATTTAATTCCCTCACCCCTAATGGCATTAACCTCAGCAAAGGCACCATTCCCTCATTACCTTTCCCATATTCCTCTTCAAATTCAGCGATTCCCTAATTTGTCGTAGGCTCTCTGGGCCCTTTTCTTTGTCTTTATCTTTTCTCAGTTCTTACGTTCTGTCATATCTTTTACTTCAATGTTCATTTCTTGTCCATTTTTATACTTTTCTTCGTAGTCTCTCTGTATACCTTTATTTTTTGTGACCTTTTTTTGCGATTCTTTTTTACAGGGTGACTAGCGACCGGGAAGGGTCAGGGAATTTTGTAACCATCAGGGAATTCTTTGGTAACTAATGTTAACCTCGATGTTCGATGGTTTTAACATCGAAGTTAGCCTCGATATTCGATGGTTTTAACATCGATGTTAGCCTCGATGTTCGATGGTTTTAACATCGATGTTAACCTCGATGTACGATGCTTTTAATGTTCGATGCTTTTAACGATATTCAGGGAATTTTACGTAATCTTTCTGCTAGCCACCCTATCATTCCTAACCTTTTATATATTTTTTTATAATAATTTTTTATAATAATTTTTTACATTTTCAATTTCCTATGTGTTATCCTATTGCATTTTTCTCGCCGCCATCTCTTTTTTCCTATTTGTCCTTCGTCCTGTCCTATCCCAATACGTCTTGTAATTAATCTCATTTGTTCTTTTCAGCCAATACCGTATTACTAATCCCTATGCAAACCATATATAAACCCGTCCGTTAGTACACATTTCATAACTTCAGGATAAATCTCTAATATTCTAATTGCTTTTAGAGAATTATCCTTTTTATCCTTTTTTTGCTTTGATAAAGGATAGTCTCTATCCGAAACGTCAGCTTTTTATTTTGTTTTTATATTTCTAGTCTTACTTTGATTGTAATCGTTTTTATTAATTATTTTGTTAATTTTTAATTAGTATTGTATTTATTTTTTCATTTTTAATATTATATATTATATTATCTATTGTATTCCAGGGTTTCTGTGTCTCGTTCTTTTCTCTTATAAATATTATCCTTAAGAATTTATGAAAATTTTTTTTTTTTTTTTTTTTTATTTCCAATTTATGCTTTCTATCACTTTTGCTGTCAGTCTCCCTTTATATTTACAGTGCAAGCAACGCATCACACTCATCTAATAGTTTGAGCTTCGATTCTATCCCGAGACTTCCTTTTCGCTTTCCATGGTATCAACGAGTTACTTTTGATTGCGAAACTCTGAATTTTTTCTGTACCTGAAGTGGATTCGATGTACTTCTCTCTTTCTGTTGTCATTCCAGTCTTACTGTTGGACTGGTTCTCACTTTTGCTTGGAATCTGCTATCTACTTCATCTACTTCTACTCTGTCAGCAATAAAGAAAATATTTATTTGGACTCCTTTGGTTTTTCTTTAATGTAGGGTTGTCTTGGGGTATAGAATTATTCGCGTATGTCATTTGGGGTTAACGTAACTTCTAGTACGTGTTTTTTTGCAAGGAAATGTGGTCCTATTGACAATTTATTTACTTACGTTAACCGGGGATTAACGCAAATTCTTCTCTTGTAACTTTCTTTTTACTCTTTAATTACCTGCTGGGCTAATTCTAGTTAATATTTTACTATTAATTTGGGTTTTGCTGTTTATTACTCTTTTTGGTGTTTTCTTAAGGGAAAGTCGGGTTTTTTAGTTCCCTTTGGAGCTCAACATGTAGGTAAACAAGACCTGTGTTTACTAGCACGTTACAATACATACATACATACATACATACACACCCACACACACCCACACACAAGCACACATACATGTGCCCTACTACACAACTACCGGTATTTACACTCTCAACTAACGCTTAAAACTCAACAACCATCCTCCGAAGCCATATACCAACACCACAGGACAACACACAAACCTCCACTCCGTATATAAACCACGCATAACCTACCAACAACAGCCACGCACAACAAAACAAAAACGAAAGAATAATACACACTTAAACTAATGCCCCCCTGCCGAGCGTAACAGACCTACTGACATGGAATGTCACATTATAATTGTAGAAGAATAATTGTAGATGGCAAACAGTAAAACCTGATTAAAATAAGCAATTTTAAAATCTTTCCATCCCCAAAAACTATAAAATCATATTTTTAAAGATTTACATTTAAAATTAAGAAACTGTTGTCAGCTTTTGATAGTTATTTTGTTTTTGTTTTTATATTAATTAAATCTTGTTGAAGATAAATCGATTTTTTGAGATTGTTTATAAATTTAAACTCTTCAAGGTAAAATAATTCAGTATATATTTTTATCTTTATGAAAGAATCTAAATAAATTCGTTTGATCTTTCATGTCTTCCTAATGAAAGCTAAGGGTGCAGTGGAGAAAGCTATTTGCGATCGCAAGCTTGCAAAAGGAGACAGAGCTTCGTATTTGCAAAGGGCATACAATGCAAGAAGCAAGTTCCTTGCAAATAACAGCAGCATCACTCTCGCAAATGTGGTATCTGCTTGCGAGAACTGAAACATCAGTCACAAGACAGGTATTTTCCTTAGCTTACAATAGCATTTGAGTCTGTAGTATATCCTGATAAACTGTCTGGTCAGTTTACCTTCAATCTTAAATAACAGATTCATTCCATCCTGAATAGAGCTCACCATACAGTTACATTTCTACTGCCTAGCTTTATAGTGGGTAACTGTAACACGGATTCAATCTTTCCTTGTCCAAATGCTGAACATACTGGATTCCAAGAGATTCGAAAAGACAAAACTTGGATTCATCGCTTGCACCAATTCACTGCTTCATGATAAGTAAATGGCAAGATATTTCTCGTATGATGCTGCTGCACAATCTCACAGTGTTGTCTTCTCATGTTTAAAACTTCCTGACAACTCCTCTTATTTGTGTTGTTCGTAAAAGTGTGATTAAGCCTTATTTTTCTATGTTAACATTATTACATTAAGATAGGTATTTTTGAAATATCTTCTAGATAGGCCTATTTTTAAATCTTATGAGTTTTTTGTTATTGAACAGTGAATATAATTTGTCATCACTTGAAAAGACATGGACCCTAACTAAAGAGATGGTTTCAGTGAAGCAGGTTACAAAATCAATTCATGGTAAGATATACAATCTATTTGTTATGTAGCAAGGCAATGAAAATGAACGTGTAGTTAAAATTTTAGTCTCACTTAAGTAATAGATTCTTTCCGTGTAGATAAGAATCAAATGGAAAATGTATTTGCACTTAAAATTTTAAAGTATGCTTTATTTATTGTTTCATTGATTTTTATTTGAAAACTCAAACTATTTATTTTAATGATAATTTTCTTTAAACTAAGGTGTGTCCCAAAATGATAGAACTATCGTTGTCGTGTCGTAACATCATTAATGCTTTTTTAAACTACATGATGAAAACATACAGCAGACTTGCAATTAACTGAGCCTCAGTTATCCGAGGCTTCGGGTTAACCGAGCCATTAATTAAGCAATTAATTAATTAATTTACATAGCATGTATTGTTTTGTAATGTACATATTAAATACATATTAATGCATCTGGTTATCATCAAGTTTTGTAACCTATTAATACCAGATCTCTATATTATTCGAGTTTTTTCATATACGAGATTGTCTCCCAATTAACTCTAATTGCGAGTCTACTGTATAATAAATTCTGATTCAACTTGAATCATTTTGCAGATTATTTTATACTAGCGGAACCTGTGGAAATTCCACGAAAAAAAAATGAACTATAATGAGATCTTAAAATAAAATAGAAAACGACTTAAAAGTTTATTAATGTAAATCTTACACAAGTGAAAATACAAGCTTTACAATATTTAAAAACATTAATACATTAATACATTGCATTGTGGCACCATTTTAACTGGTATCAAAGTGAAGTTAGTATCTCTTTGTAGGCTATATGTTTCTTTGTCACAGTTTTGTTACCTTTCTTTTCCTGCTTACCAGAATCCAACTTTAACGATGTGACTGCAGACCATGATGTAGGCATCAACATCACAAGTGTTGACATGTTTTTTGTTTTATTGTTTGTTTGGTTTTTCTTTTGTTAAATCAAATGGGCTACAAGCTACAATCTTCCACTAAATCAAGTTACTCATTAAAAAATTTTACTACATTTCTGTTGTGCAGAAGGCCTAATTTCACAAATGCAGACAATAACTTACACCGAAATAAATTTAGCTATTCCACTTCTTGAAGAAAAAAAAAAAAATCATATTCACCATCTTGTAGTGCAAATTTGCTACACAAAATTTGCATCGCATGAAATGTATCGCGTGCAGCGCCATTTGAATCGCAAATTGCAATGTGATAACGATCAAATCGAACCCTGAAATCTTCTCTATTCTCTATAAAATAGCTATCAGTCATTTGGAAATAAGGGAGTAATCATGCGATTCAAAGAAAAATGCTCTGCAGTATTATAAAATATTCTGTTTCATTAGCGAGAGAGTTAGTAGTATTAACTGAGGCTGAGAAAAGGGCTTGGGGAAAATACTAAACTTATCATTTTAATTTTTTACAATTTATGTTATATTCCCTCAGTACAAAAATAATACAGTATAATCTCCTTATTACGTTTTTCAAGGGACCTAGAGATTTAAACGTATTAATGAGATAACGTATTATCGAGTAATGACCAAAAACCCCATGAAATAAGTACCTAAATGCATTTCATTACATATAAGAAGCTTTATTCATTATGTCCCAGAAAAAAATTCCGTTAATGTCGAGGGTCTACATGATTTAATGTAATCATAAATGACAAGACTATTTTTCTTAATGGACAGTTGAAAAAGATCTTCACTTACATTTTTGCCATAAAGTAAATAAAGTTTCAAATCATCCACAACTGTCATCATTCATCTGTGTGAGGGCACCGATGGTTGTATAGTCTCGTCCTGGTCACTTTCTTCGTCCGACCTGCCATCTTGTACATCCCGCTGGCGTTGCTCGACGATCTCCTCATCGCATAGGAAGAAGTACCCATTTGGAGACAAAATGAATGATTTGTAGACAGTAGTGGATCGAAGCAAAAAAAAACAAAAAAAAACATTGATTATAGGCATCAAATTTAGATAACCGTTTAAATAAACCACCGTCGAGTTCAGAACAAATCACGAAAAACCAATCAGATTTTCACCTGCGCCACGTGTGATTACAAAAATGAATGAAAAACGCAGAGTACACCTGAATTAATTTAACTTTTTAGGATAAAACTCTGAATTTTTTAAACGTATTATAAAATGTTGGATAAACAAAGAAAATAAAAACATATTAACGGATTAAATTAACATAGAAATAGCATTAACGGGACCGGGACCGAGGAAAAAATACGTAAAACCGAGATAAACGTATTACCAGAGAACGTAATAACGAGATTCTACTGTAATTATTCTAATAATAATTTTGAGCTAATCAGATTTACCTTGATATGTATAAAATAAGTTAAGGAGTTAAAATTCTTTGGGGACATAATTTGGAAGGAGATTACTGACATCACAAGGGATAAAAAATGTCCAGTGAATTTTTGTCCAGTAATGTATAGTAAACACAAAGTATTAGCATACTACAACCATCCTGATCATAATAGATGCTCAAAGTGACCACAAATGAAATGCAAGCATTGCAGTGTTGAAGCAGAAACTAATGAACCTTCTCAAAGATCCCTGGTCGCTTCTGACAGGTATCATATACACTGTCACAAAATTATAAGACCAGATGGAAATTGAATATTTTGAACAATTGCTGAAAGGATTTTAATTTTCACCTATTGTAAAGTATTAGTGACAGAACATAAATGTTGTTTATGAACAAATAACCTCAAAAAATTATTAACAAATAACCTGTTTATTCATTACTGTTTAGTCAAAGAACCAAACAAATAAAATTACACTGTTACATTCACCACATGGATTTCCCTTTTTGCAAATGGAATCTGCCCACATAGTTTAAATTTTCATATTATTAACTTTAGATACAACTAGTATCTAAAAAGTTGAGTTAGTGAAAAATTGTAACACAATGATGCCCAGGGGTATAGAGCTATCAGATTGAAGTACGCCGAATCCATCGTTTGTATCGATCTAGGAAGTCAAATAGAGAAATTTACACCTTGTTGTTACCATTCCAAGACTGCGGTTCACAATGTCCTGTCAAAAGTTATGGCACAGCAAAACTCCGAGGGCGCAAGAAATCCCTCACTGCCCAAGATGAACGATGTATCTTTTCCCTTGCAATACACCAATAAATGTCTACAAATAAAATTGCAGCTGCAGTAGGGACAAGCACCAGTCACTCATTAGTTTGGAGAAGCCGACAATTAAACCATTTGGTTGTCTGAAAGAAGATGAAGGCGAAGCCACAGTTTACACTGGTTCACTAAGTAGCACGGTTGGAATGGTTCAGAGAATGAATGCATTGGACATCAGAATGGCACACTGTTGTGTTTTCTGATGAGAAAAGATTCTGCTTAGACGGTCCAGACAGGTATTCATACTATTGGCATGACTTATGGAAGGAAAAGCCAGAAAGAATCCACTATCAACAGGGTGGTGGATCCGTGATTGTGTGGGGCGCCATCGGTTATTGTGGGAAAGCTGATCTTGTGGGAAAAAATGAATCAGTCAAGTACCAGGAAATGTTATTCGATCAATTAATTCCTTTTGGACCATTTATTGGAGGCGAAAATTGGTGTTTACAGCAGGACAATGCTTCGTGCTATGCTGCACGAACCACTAAACAGTGGTTTCACTATCAACAAATCAAATGCATACCATGGTCATTAGATAGTCTGGATATGAACCTGTTGAAAATATGTGAGGCATCATAGTTCACAATGTTTACAGACAAAACCGTTTTCAAATGTGAAAGAGCTTTCGGTGGCAGTGTATTGTGCCTGGAACGCTTGAAGCTCACAGACATCCAAAAGTTAATAGACTCAATGCCTGATCGGTTATTTGAAATTGTAAGATCTAATGGTGGTACAACAAAGTATTGAACGGCTTAAAAATGGACAAAGGTGTGGTGGTCTTATAACTTTGAAACAGTGCAATTTTATTAAATAGCGGAAGAATGGAGCTACTTATTGTTTTCACAATGTCCGTCTGTCTGTCTGTCCGTCCGTCCCCTTCATAATTTCCGCATTTTTTGAGGTAGAAGGTTGAAATTCGAAATGTAGCTTACTATGGGCATGCACACCTTCACTATTTAGTTTGGTTTTGATTGGCCCATTGGGTCGGAATTTCGGGGGCGGAAATTAGAGGGGACCAAAAGATCTACTCATATTTATGCATATAAAAGAGTGAAATTTGGTATGCAGATTCCTCTAAGCAAGATCAACATTATTGTAAAGTTGGGCCAAATTGTCCCAATAGGATCGGAGTTGTGGGGGTGACAGTCACTTGGTCTTTAGAACTATGACAACATAAGGCATGTAATATATCATTCGATCGGAAATGATGAGAAATGAAAGAAGATAAAGCTCTTTTTTTATTTTCTAAATACAGTGCTCCCTCTATATAACGGGATTCTACATAACGCCAAATTTTTAATTACAAGTCCATATAACAAAGTTTTTTTCCAGAAAATAAAAACTGCAGACATGAATGAGTTTGCAATTTTTATTTTCTGGAAAAAAACTTCGTTATATGGACTTGCAATTATGTAGAGTTATAAATTTGGCATTATGTAGAGTGCCGTTATATAGAGGGAGCACTGTACTACATTCGAAAAAATCCATTTTTCGATTAAAAAATGGCAGGGGGTTAAAATTGCAGATAAAAGGGTAAAAATAGACGACCTCAGCGCTTCCGCTACTTTCCTATACCTTCCTCGGGAGGATTAATTTCTGGTTTGTTTGCTTGTTTGACTAGATAGTAATGAATAAACAGGTTATTTGTTCATAAACAAATGTTCTGTCACTAATACTTTACAATAGGTGAAATTTAAAATCATTTCAGCATTTGTTAAAAATATTCAATTTCCATCTGGTCTTATAATTTTTGACGGGTATAGATGTTGCTATGGCAGATTAATGACATGTAACATTGTTGCCATCTAGTACACTTATACAGCCTTATGTTTACAGGATGTTTTTTGTTCCTTGTTGTATGAGCAATCACCCCCTCAAAATTTGTCCACATTGATTCTTAACACCTTGTATTTAGCTTAGTGTTCTTAATTAATTTTATTTTCTTTTTCCTTTTTTTGTATCAGTTGAGGAAATTATACCTAATGTTGTTGAGCCTTCATTTGGAATTGGAAGAATTATGTATGCAATTTTTGAGCACACATTCTTAATTCGTGAGGGTGATGAACAACGCTCTGTAAGTAAATTATTTTCTTTCATTGAGTTATTAAAAAAATTATGGAATTGCAATTTAGTCTTGAAAATGAAACAATAAGAAATATTTTTTGTTTTTGAATTAGCTTTACTTTTAAAGAAATAAAAAAAATTGTCTTTCAGAGAATTTTTTTGCATACAGACTACCCGTATATTGTATGACTCATTTAAAATTTGAGAATTGAGAAAAGATAATTTTAGAAACCATTTAACAAATTGAAAACACTTAAATGTCTTTAATTTAGCATTCTATAAGTTGGAAATTTCTCATAATCCTGATGAGTTTAAGAAAGTTAAGTACAAATACTTAGCATATATACTGGTGTACAAGCCGAGAATTTTTTCCCAAAAATGACTCCTAAAAATCACATTTGGCTTATGCATGGTCAGAGTTGATGAACACTGGGCCGGCAAAGTGGCGAAGCAGCACGTGTTGACGCATGCGCACTACGGCCAAGGTTAAGTCAAGTGCCGCAGGTGGCAAAGTTGAAATTTGTTCAACTTTTGCCTGTTGCCGCTCTCGACGAGGTAAGGTTCATCCAATCACATTTGACTACTAGAACGCGTGATCAAGAGAATGATGGCAGATCACAATTTTATAGTGAAATAGAATAAAGAGAATGCATTTTATTTTGTAAATATGAAAATATAAATTTCTATTGTTCTTTAGCTTTTCACATCATTAAATGTTGGTTTGGTTAAATTTTATTTAGACAATTCAGTTGGAAATTAGTAAGTTTTAGAAACGTGATCACGAACTTGGTTTTCAATAGTTTCGATTGGAAATATTGCCGATCGATGTTGCCAACAATCAAATTTAAAAATAGTCTTGATGACTTTTTATAAATGCGAGACAAATATGCACACTGAACAAATATAAATAAAATTAGATTGTTATTTGTGTACTCTGTTTTGTTATGTTTTAATTATGCTTTCTCAGTGACATATAATTACAGTTGAACTCCTTTATAACGAATTCTGATGATACAAAAAATAAACGAAACAATTCGGAATTCCTAACTGTGCCAGTTGGCCTTTCAACAGTGATGTAACAAATTCCGAATTGTCTCAGATATAGCAAATTTCGGACACAACGAATTTCTATGGACCATGAAGTTCGTCCAAAGTTTTACTACAATAACGACTCCGCCATTATAGGCTAGTTGCGTAACGCTGGCGTCGCCATCAAGCGATAAAATTAGGTAAAATTAGGCCACAACCCGGTACAATCACCATAGTTACCATAGTATCTAAAGCTTATGGAGAGAGAGCAACAGATGCCTTTATAACTAATGATTGTGGATTTTTAAACCTGATTGAACCAGGTGATCTCGTTTTCGCAGACAAAGGTTTCTCATTAATTAAATCTGAGCTCTCAAAACGTAACACAACGTTAATAATTCCTCCATTCGCTTATAATCAACAACTTACAGATGACGAGATTGAATAAAGTTACAGTATAGCATCAGTAGGGATACATGTTGAACGAGGCATTCAGCGGATTAAATTATGTCAAATCCTCAATCACATTCACATAGATTCATTAATATACTTAAGTCGTATCATTGCTAACAGCCAGCCTCCTTTAATTAAAGAGAATACTACGGTTTGGTTTATTAGAAATTTTGGCATCGACTATTAAGGTCATTTTACACCTTTTACACAAGTTATATCTGTACGCAGCCCGGGACAAAGTCAAACATCCAGCCCACGGCGGGATTCGAGAACTAGAAAGCCTACGCCCTAGCCCTCTTGGCCACCTGGCCGGCAGAATACTATGGAAAAGCCATAAGACAAAGCACTTGTTATTATTTATTTGAAAATAAATCAACTGCTATATTACAAAAATCTTTTTCTTTATTATTATTTTTTTTTAATTAGCAGCATATAAAATGGGAAGAAAGAATGAAAATAAAACATCTGTAATTTTGGAATACAATCCACTAAAAAAAGCTCATCTCTTTGAACAATTAGATGAACATAACCTTTTTCAAATAGTTTTTTGCCTTATAAGAGATTTGTTAATATACTTTCAAAATGCTCTTCGAAATTTAGCATTAGAGAATGATGTTTTACGTGGTTAAAAGAGGCAGGGTGACTCATGTCTTTAATATATTTTTTTTTACTGATTTTCTAACGGCTATTATAAATAAATTATCTTTAAATAAATCGATCAACATTCACGCTTTGAAAATGTAACGTTCCCCCACCCCCACCATAGGTACGCAAGGCACACAAGCCATCCAGGCAATGTGTTGAAGTGAGTCGCGTTAAGAGTTCGGGCCAAAACAAATGAAGTACCACCTGATTTTGAAATATTTTTGTCAACAGTCTACTTTATTTTCTATTAGGCACAAATCAAATTCATATTTCATTGCTAAGATACCTTACTTCTCTACAAGACTAGGGGCCCCTTAAATTCAATTTACCACTACAGATACAAATACTCGGAGCACACTCCGGAATTAGCTGACAGACTGGCACTCGAGTTCGTAACTCGTATGGGTGGTCAGCATGACCAGGTTCCTCCAGTCTACTTTGGGAGCAAAAAACCTGTGCCTGTGGCCGCCAGCGTCGGCTGAAACTCACGTGCCTCCGCACAAATATTCTTAATATTCATCTTACGCTTTCGCGTAATGTACTCTCCTTTAATATGGCAAATAGGGGGGAGGTACTGGTACTCCTCTTGGAGGGCACGTGAGGTCCTAGCCCAAGGGCCCCAGGCACGGCACGAGTTCCGTCAGTGCTTGCAGGCAATTAATTAGCAGACCCTGCACACAATGACTGCTATGCGCCCATGTATTTTTCTTCTCCCTACTGGGCATCCTGATATGCCTACAACGTCTCCCCCATCGAACGAACTCAGTGCACAATCCACGTCTTAATCATACGACACCAATGAAAAATACATGTCATAATTCGTACGACGATGGAATTCAATTCACGGTAACATCTGGTGGCTCAGTTATCTTTTTTTTTAGAGTACTGTTCTACTATACACGTGGTGTCAGCATCGACACGTGGTTCGTTGCTTGCTATTGCATTCGGCGGGAGCTCCGATGTAATTGCAGAAAACGATACACTTCCAAGTGTTCGATAGGCATTACAACCTTCACGTGTAAAGAATAACGTAAAGTCACTCACCAGTTTTAGCAAATTGACATTTTGTTCGCTAATAAGAGTTGCTCCTTACTGTCGATAACCTTAGCTCTTTGCCTCGGCGGCGTCATCGGTTGCTTTTGCTGATACATCACGACGGCCCGTTCGTTCAGCATATCTCAGATCCATCATCATAATTCCACAGCTTGTAAACAATCGGTAATTAATTAGACCAGAAATTAATCATTAATAAGGCACCAACTACTATACATAATTACGTTCCGTCTCCTGATCCATGGTTTCCAATTCGAACATGGCAATACCGCAAAACGAGCGCACAGAAAAAAAGTCCGTACCGCTCCCAGATTCTTTTTTTTTTTTTTTTTTTTTTTTAAACAAACGTTTTTAGCATGCACATGACACATTCAGAATTCTCGGAAAGTTGATTGCAACAATCCTCTGTTGGAGGCTGAGGCGATCTTTTGACAACAAAGGCAATTCCCCAACAATTGCCGCTCCAACAGAGGATTAAATACGATCGCTCATCCGAATTTAAACAACACCTCTCTGCACTGACAACTCTCATGCACACAATAACAAAACAAATAATCGCTCACGTATCCATTCACACACTTTACCAGCCTTCCTTAATCATATTACCCTCACTACACTAGCAAAATAAACTACGATAATTACTCACAAACACGCACTCCCCACCCTCCTTCGCCGGACCCACGTGACTTTCAGCACGCTGGAACATCACAAAAACTATAGGAGGCATAATTTGCGTTATAAAATTAATTCTTGCGTCGATTATAATGAAAGGCCATCTGTGCCTCATCTAAATGTTGTTAACAATCGTTATGAGTAAGCGTAATGATCGTTTTTTCCGCCTATGCAACTAGCCTATTATTTCCCTTCCCTTGCCGCTTCTCTCGTGCCGGTCCAGTGGGAACAACTCGCGCAGGCAGCAGAGGAGGCAGGAGGAGGGAGGCAGAAAAAGACGCTTCGCCGCTTTGTCGCCTTGCCAGTCCAATGTGAATGAGGCATTATATGTAAGTGAAGAGATCTTATAAGAAGAGCACTCTTAAAAAAGGAGTTTACAAAAAACTAAGTGCCGTAATAATTACTTATTAATTTTAGAATTCATTTATTAACTCTTTGACTGCATAAATAAATTTCATCATAAGATAAAATTATCCACTCTTCACAGCATGACAAGAAGTTTTTAAAAGCTTGTGGGGTGAATCCGATTTTCGCACCAGATCTACAATGAATTCGTCTGGATCACTTGGAGGGTACATAATTAAGTGGGAATGGTATTTAACTGCTGCTGAAGAAGGAAAGGAATCAGTCTGCACTTAATTTTGCGAGTGATGGGAAAGTCTGCTGATCTAAGCAAATTTGATAGAGGACAGATTGTAAGGGCCCGAAGACTCGGAACGAGTATCTCCGAAACTGCACGACTGGTAGGTTGTTCCTGATCTGCCGTTGTTAGTATTAATGCCAAGTGGATAAATGATGGTGAAACCAGCAGTAGATGCCAAAGTGTTGGACGCCCATGCATCTTCAAAGAAAAAGGACGTAGGAGACTGTCCCGCTTGGTAAAGCAAGATCGGCGCAAGACAGTGGCTCAACTGACAGCCCAATGTAATGCAGGTCCACGTGCAAGTGTTTTGGAACAGAAAGTTCAGCAGACACTGTTGGATATGGGCCTGCACAGCAGACACCCCATTCTTGTGCCTCTGTTGACCAAGTGTCATTGTCAACTACGCATACAGTGGGCCCAGAACATGGAGACTGGATCATGGATAAGTGGAAGAGAGTTGCCTGGTCGGATGAATCACGATTTCTTATTCATCACGTCGATGCCCTGAATCCCTGAAGAAGCTGATTCCGAAGATTAAGGACCATCCCAACCTCTTAATTGCCAACATTCTGGATCACTTGCTCACTTTTAAAAGTTCGCTCAGGCATCACAGGCCTTGTCACATCCTGGACGTCACCAGGGCTCTTGAGCAAAGTTGTTGTGCTCTTGGACGACAAAGCAAAACCACATGTAGCAAGGCTCACACAAGATCAGATAGCCTCCAGCATGCCTGCCTGCTGCTACTCTTTCTTCAAACTGATTGCACGCTACGACAATTGTCTCAATGTTGGTGGTGACTATGTCGAAAAATAGCGCGAGGTGTATAGTTCATGATTCCATTGTGTATTTTTTTTTTTGTCAATAAAGCTTCCATGCAAAAAAAATGACAAAACTTACTTTTGGAACAACCCTTGTACATGAATCGGCTTATAATATGAGTCTTATAAGGTTATCTTAACGTATGCATGACAAATTTAACAGTGGCAACATAGTTGTATGCATGACATGAAACGGAATCAGCGTGTCTAGCTTGTACTACATGTTAGTTCTACTCCTAAGCTATTATCTGACCACACCTAACTTCGGCCTAACTTTTTTGGCCAGGCACATCTCCGTGCTTAAACAGTAAACAAATGCCGAAGAATATGAAATTAAACTATCTTGCCTGTATCTTTAGAATTATGTATTCTATTTATTTTCAAAGTGAATTCATTTTAATTTTTTAATAAATTAAAAATTAAGTTATTTTTAAAAAATAAAGTTTTATTATTATTTATTATAATGGAATTCAATACGTCCATCCAGGGCCTGTATGGCCAGAGGCCGACGAGTTGGGTCCCTGGATGGACCTGGATTGACACTGTGACATTCCATGTCAGTGGGTGTCACATAGGTTCGGCGAAAACAGAGCATCGATTGATGCTCTTTTGTTTTCTGCACTGGGTGAGTGCGTGGGAGAGGAAGTGGTGTGTTAAACTGTGTTATACAAGTGGAATTGGTTGGTGATAGATATTTTAAGTTATAAATGTGTAAGGATTAATTATGCTTCGTTTTTTGTTTGTTTATGGCTTTTATTGTTTGCGATCGGCGCTCCCGTGTTTCAGCTCGACAGCGGCTTCGCAATTGTTGGGGAGTTGACATTGTTACTTCCACAAAGATTCTAAAAAAAATTATGTTTTTCCCAATGATCGTATTGCTGTGTCTGGGATTTGCAGACTGCGTTTTGTTTTCGGAGATGTGTTGTTTACTTTTTATGAGAGTTCCATGCCATGCTTCAACCTGGCTGGAGGCATGTGAAGCTGTGTGTTCGATTGTAGTGTGAGCCCTAATGGCGGAATCGCTGCTCTCTTGTTTTCTAAGCAAGATCATTTGCTGATTGATGCTAATTAATAGTTTAATGTTTTGAGCCAATTGTCTTGTAAAAACCATTGAAGTTGCATCCTATTGAAGTTATGTTTATATATTGGCTTTTGTGGGATAACCTGCCGAGTTTGGAGCTGCGCAAGTGTGTGGTGGTGCTCACACCTCCCCCGCCACGTCTCCTTGGCCTGCGTGGCAGGGAAGCTCTTTGAACGCCTGCCTATGTTAGATGTCTGCATAAAGGGTGAGTGATATCTTCCTTATTTTGACCCGGCACTATGGCCCCTTTGTCAAATAAGATGAGAACCTGTTAGACATTGTAATGGAGTTAAAATAATTTCCCAGTGCTCAGAATTCTCAATCTGCGTTGACAAAATTTCTTAAAAGTTTGAAAGAGACATGCCCCAAATGTTAGTGAAAATAGAAGAGGAATTTTAGTGCCATATGTACTTAGAGATAAGGAACAATAGAGATAAGCATATTGATTTGGGTGGTCCTTCTGTGGTGTCCTGCAGTTCACTAAAGGTAGAATAGCAGTTTAATGAGAGTGCGAAACGGTTGTTGACAGTAGCGCCACAATCTACAGGTCTCCTATTGAATAGTGCTGTGGCACACCTGGCACCACTTTGCAAAGTGCTGAGCAAGGAAACAGGGTGCACAGTGCGTGGTTCCTGGTAGTGGAGTAGAGTTCACCGTGTGGGAGCGCACCCGGGATGGGGTTAAAGTGCTCCCCCCTTCTAGACTAAATTAAAGGAGCACAGGACATTTGTGTAATGTTCGTTGCTAAGGGTATAACAGGTGAACCTCCCATACTGGTAAGACTATAAAGCTGTTGCAGTATTGGTTGTCAGCCCGACTTGCAGCACCCATGCGCAAATTTGCTTGCTATTGCCCTAAATTGGTGATGAACTTGCTTGACGGCACACTGGGCTTTTTAATTATTAGCCTGATATGATAGATGTTGAATTATGGCTTTATGTAAAGCAGTAGTTATGTATGATTTTAGTACTTAGCAATTAAGTGGTGAGGGGCCCCTTGTCAATTTACGGTATAGTGCTTGAAACGCCACGAAGCTTAGTTGTAGTGTTACATTGTGCATATTGATGTAAGGTTACCCAAAACCGTTATGTTTCTTGAATAAATAAGTGTTTTTTTTTTGTAATAATACCTGTTGTCAAAGTTTGTCCTTCTTACCAGGCCCCGAACCCCTGACTAAGCCCCAGCCCCATTAGCTAATAACCGAGTCAACTGATAGGTGGCATAAGGGCGTGGGCGGGGCTCGTCACAACACACTGCTGTATGATGGTCACAGCAGCCGGTGGGGTGAAGAATCGTGTTTCACTGATGGTCGCCCATCCAGTGACTAGCAGTGCCTGGTGTTGCTTAACTTCACGGAACTAGTGTGTTCAGTGGAAGCCCACCAGGCCATGGCCTCCCCCTGTTTAATTATAAGTTTATTATAACTATTTTGTTGTATATTGTTAATTATTATTATAAGTGTTTTGTAGATTATAAGTCGATTATAATCATTTTAAAATGGTTAGGCACGTTGTTACGGTTATTTTTATTTTTTATAAATCCTAATTTGGAATCGGTAACAAAAATATTTCTTATTTCATTTAGTTGATTTTTAGTAAATGTTTTTATTATATCAAATCTATACAGTAGTTGTCGATTAATATGCCTGCCTCGGGGACTATGTTCAAGTGGCCACATTAACCAGTGGCTATTTTAAGCGAGCTAACCAAAAGCACGCGCTTATATTTTTATCCAACAAGTTGAGCATGTATTTGTACTTCCATATAGAAGAACAGTTCAGCACTTTTTTGTTAATTTGAAACGGAGTATATATCAAGTTTCCGTCTGACAAGTTTGTTTGCTTAAAAAAATCATGTATACACGTATAGTATATTATTATTACATATCTTGGCACAGTAGTTTATTTTTTATTTAATACATGTTCTAATATCTATTTGACAGGTTTGTCTTCTTAAAAAATCATTTAATTTCACTTTGAATTTTTAAATAATCATCCAGTTTTTCATTCCACTGATTTGAAGAGATGGTGCACGGGCTTGCTGGAACTTCTTCATTCTACAGTTTAATAAACATTCTCAAGGAAACAAGGAAGAATAATTAATTTAGTGAAAAGTCATTTAAGTATTTAAGTAAAGAATTTAAATAGAATCAGGGCTCTTACTGACCAGTCAGTAATTTTGGTCAGCACTGTCCATTGGCTTAGAGGGAAATGAAAAGTGACTGTTATAAGCGGAGCATAAATTTATCTGGAGTGAGATGAAAAAGTAGAATTCATGAGAACTTGCTCTGAAAAAGTGGCCGCATTAATCGGACTGTGGCCAGTTAAAGCGAAAATTTAAAAGTTGGAAAAATTCCGGACCGAGCTGGAATGGGCATAAAAAGTGGGTGTGCATTCAAAGTGGCTACATTAGGCGGCGACTATTGTATGATGAAAACTCAATAATATTATATTTATCTAAATTTAAAGATCTGTATATGTCTCAACCATTCATTTTAAATTGTGTTTTAAGATAATATCTTGGAAACATTCCAAGAAAGAGCTTTAGCTATGACAGAGTGATCGTTACGTGCCCATGTCAACAATGCTTAAAAGATTAACAGAAAGTAATAGTGTATTCATTCTTGATGAATTGATTGTTATATGACATGCCATTGGTATTCATCTTGGTATTCTTAACATCTTCAGAATACATCTTAACATTGATGTATTTATCTTGGTATTCTTAACATGTGCAATCGACTCGAAGGGGTCCACATAAAACCTGAAAAGTTGATGCAGCTGAGCTAAGACCTTGATGATGATATTGTCGAAAACAGAATTTGAAAAAGCTAATCAGTTTTCAAGGTATCGTGCAAATGGCAGACGGCCGGATAAACGTACAGACCAAGCGTGCATTCATATAAGTAGCTTTTTGCTAAAGCTCCTAATAAAATTACAAATTAAAAACTAAACAATTTACAAAAAACATTAAAAAATAAAATCTTGCAAATATAAAATAAAGAACTTTACCTGTGATGCAGAAATACAGTGATTAATAAATTAAGAGCAATTGAGCAATCATGCCATGATCAAACGATCATTGCATGCGTGTGCTGACCTCAACAACGACTTCTCATTAAAAATCGATTGTTATATTATACGCAATATCTTGATATTCAATGTTGATAATCACTGCTAGATCACGTGCAATTAATTTGAAGGGATCCACAAAAAAAGCCTGAAAAGTTGATATGACCTAAATGATCATATTGTCTAAAACAGAATTTGAAGAACTTAATATGTTTTCAAATTATTGTGCAAACGGCAGAGGGATGGATGGATGGCCAGCTACATAAACATACATGCATTCTTATATGTAGTTTTCTCCCAAAACTTCTAATAAATTCTATTTAATTGATGTCTGCCAGTTAATAATGAGAAGCTTTTAGAATACTGACATGCTATTAAATATGGAATTTACACAAAGTGCATATTAGGAATTGTATTTATTTACATAGTGAAGCATTTAAAATAGTTTTTTTTTTTAAATTACTAGTTTGTTAATGAATTATTTAAAACCTTTTTCTCTCTCAACAGTATTTTGCTCTGCCTCCACTAATTGCACCAGTGAAGTGCTCAGTGTTGCCATTGAGTGTTAATCCTGATTTTAAGCCATTTGTTCAAAAGCTATGTAAGTTTTTTTTTATTTTTTATTTTTATTTTTTTTCCTTTTGGTTTAAGTTTCGTTTTAAATTGCCATTTCCCGAAAGATTTCAGTGCTAAGATCCTTATATACAGGATAAAATTCCTGTATAACATCCTTTGGAATTCTTTAAATTTGTATTATATTGAACCTGTTTAAGCCCATGGAGGTTGTGGTGTATCGGCTAGATACCAAGAAAATATTTTCTTAGTCCTTTAATACCAGAAATAAATTTTTTTTCTTAAATTTACTTAAAATGGGGTGCTTGGAAAAAATTTACTTTATCTTATACAGAAGTCAACATCCAAGAAGATGTGAATTTAGCTATTAACCAGTTAGATTCGATAGTTAAATCGGTGGTATACAAGTATGTACCCGAAAAAGTGTCCAACAATAGTAAACATAGTAAGCGTAGTTTTCCCAGTTGGTTCTCCAGAGTTACAATTTCCTTATGGTTTAAGAAATAGTACATCCATAAGAAATGGAAAACTACACATCGGCAATTATTTTTTAATAAATTTTCAACTTTGAGGTCGTAGTTTAAGACGGCGAAAAGAAAAGACTGGCATGCTTATTTACGCAATTTAGAGGATTCTGTAGCTTCAAATAGCAAGTTTTTCTGGCATCATACAAATAATATCTTGAATAGAAACAATAAAGTTAGTAGTGCTGAGCATTTTTTAACAGACCATGACAACATTGAAAAAATTGCCTGGTTTTTTCAAGAGACCATGTCTAATTCTTCTCCTATTAAACAGAGCGTCTCTTCTGCAACTTTCTTGGAAGAAAGAGCCCGAGTGATTCCTGGGAAATTGCACTTACCCTCCTTTACTCACTCAGAAATATTATCTGTTGCTTACTCTACTAAATGCCATCGTGGACTGGAGATTTCTGGCATGCCTGACTTTGTATATAAGGGATACTTTGCTATCCTTTAAATCCGATTACTCGTATTTTTAACTTAATTTTAAAGACCGGTTTGTATCCGGAGTCATGGAAGAAAGTATACTGCGTCGCTATTCCTAAATGCGCTCGCCCTAAGGAAACTTCAGACTTTAGACCTATCTCTTTAATTTGCTTCCTAGCGAAAGTTTTTGAGTCCTTAATCGCCAAACATATATATTCTTATCTTTCACCTGTTCTTCCGGGTGGCAGTTTGGATTCACTAAGCCTAAATCCACAATTTTAAATGTGGGTATTACCGTATCTACGATTGCCGAAACTTTGGATAATAAACAGCAAATGGATCTAGTTTTCTTTGATTTTAGTAAGGCCTTTGACAGTGTTTCGCATAACCGTCTACTACAGAAGTTGCCTTATTTAGGTTTTGCCGTTCCACTGATAAATGTAATTTGCAGTATGCTTGATAGTAGGTCAATTAGGATAAAATATAAGGATAGATTTTCTTCAGAAAAAAAAAATCACCAGTGGCATTCCTCAAGGTTCCCCGCTGGGCCCTTTATTTTTTATTATTTATCTTATTAATCTGGATTATTACTTGAACTTAGAGAACGTTACCTTACTAGCCTACGCTGATGACATTAAAATATCCCGCCATATTTATGATCTCACTGATTGTAGGATCCTTCAGGAAGAAATCGATAAGATGTCGACATTAGTGATGTCCGTTGTATCCGGATCTCTGATTCGGATCCGATAATATCCGGATCTCTGATTCGGATCCGATAATATCCGAATCTCGGATATCGGATCCCAGATATCGAATCCAGATTTCGGATATCGGATATCAGATCCGGATTTCGGATCTCGGATATCGGATCCTTTCGCTGGATGCGTATTAAGACTAATTAGGACTTAAGAGGACTAGGCTATCACTTAATAAAAGCTTTTATAAACTGCTTTCAGAAAAAGTTTACATATACACAATTTCCTGTCTAGGATCCGATTTTCGGATCTCGGATCTCGCATCCAAGATCCGGATCAGAGATCTCGGATCCATGTTCCGGATCTCGGATTTCTGACCAACATCCTGTTCTTGGATCTCGGACCTAGGTCCGAAAAAAAGATCCGGATATCCGGATCTTGAATTATCCGGATCTTGACATCACTAGTCGACATGGTCTGCCCATAATGGTATGAAGTTAAATGCAGCGAAGACACTTGTACTCTCCTGTTATAGATTGAGTTCTCCGTTTTTATATAATTATAAAATCAATTCCACAGATATTATCAGAGTGCAGGAGGTGACTGACCTTGGTATTTCATATTCTTTCAGGTGCTCTTTTAAAAAACATATTCGCACTCTTACCCTTTGGTTCTCACGCATGCGGGGTATTGTTAGAAGATTGAGCAAAATTTTACCTTCGTTTACTTTTAACACTGTCTTTAACTCAATTATCTTAAGTAAATTGACATACGTTCTGGAGATTTAGTTCACTGATGTGGATCATCTCTCGTTAAGACTCGAACATAAAATTTTATCTATAATTAATATTATTAATTCATTATCGCGTTCTTCCTCATCTAATAATCTGATTCTTTTCTCTTTAAGACTTAAAGCTGAATTTGCTACTCAGCGTTTTTTAATTAATATTCTTAGTGGTAATTTCGAGGCTCCATTTTTCTTGGAGAGCATTGGCTTATCTACCGCTAGTATTACTAACTGTTCTGGTTTAACATTGTCAAATAGCTTTTACAGAACATATTTGAAATTTTGTGACTTAAGAGCCAAAATGGCTTCAAGTTTTAACAGTAACAATAAGTATGTAAATTTTTTTTAGTTGATTTAGTTTGTTTTCTTTCCTTTTTCTTTTTCGTATGTTCTCTTTCTCTTTTTCCTCCTCATTAATCCCGTTTTTGGGCAGTTTTTGCCTGTGGGGGTCAACTTCTGGTGCGGTACCATTGTCTGTAATAGCCATGGTTCTTCTACCGGGTTGATACATAATAAAATTAATTTTACAGGGTACTTGGAAAATGTCTTGGGAAATTTTAAAGGATGATAGAGGGGACCAAAATAAGCATTATTCATCATAGAATGTATGTTTGGAAATGACGCGTTTGAACACAGCAGTTGATACGTATGAGAGAAAAGGTGTTATTTCCCCGCTGGGATTTACAACAGCATGCAACAGCCAATGAAGAGCTTGCAAATATGCATAATCTAACCTAACCCGCATTCCATCTCCTTGAACAGAGAGATCGACATTTGCAAAGCTGGTGATGCACACGGTCAAACGTTTGTCGATTCAACAGTTGTCTCATCGGGAATCGTTCCCTGTACAGCCTCTGAGCAGCTAGTTCGTTTGCATTTGCTGCCCCATAGGTCATACGAATATTTGCAAACTCTTGAGTTTGTAAAGCGATGCTTGCTGTTGTAAATCCCATTGGGGAAATGACATCAAGACGTCATCGGGTGCTGTGCTTAAATGCATTGTTTCCAGACACACGTTCTGTGACAGAAAATGCTTGTTTTGGTTCCCTCTACTGCCCTTTAAAATTTTGCCAGATATTTTCCAAGCAACCAATATATTCAATGTTGGTGTCTAAATGAATGAAGACAACCATCATTAAAATATACAGGGTGTCTCACCTAAAGTGAATCAGTAGCAAGCTTCTAAAATATAAATCTGACAGAGTATTTTCTTTCGGTGGAAGAATTATTATATTTTTATGTCAGGAGTTTTTATGTGTATACCATTTCCAAAAACCGACACCATTTTCAAATATGGAAGTCAACTTTGAAATGTGCAATGGAAACCTTTATTTTTAATGGTATTTTCATATGCAACACAACATTTGAGATATGTTTTATTCTTGGTGTTTTATCAATTGATTCAACCGTTTAGAAGGCAGTGAATGGGTGGTGTGTTTGGGTTTAAAGAAAAGGCAAAAACTGAGATTGTTCTTCATCAACTTAAACTAAAACAAAGGTTGATGGTGCATCTATTAAAAAAAAAAAAAAAAAAAGAGTAAACATATGGATTGTGTGATCCGAGCAGCATGCAATGCATTGGAGAATGGAATGATATTGAATTAAGAAATGTCTCTGCAACATCACTTACAGATGTGCATAGACCAAGAACAGAGGGTGTTGGAACATTTATTATAACAACATTCATTGTACAACCATTGTTTTGCATTACTTTAGAAATGTTATGAAAATATAAAAACATTGCTATTTATTTTATAATCCATTGTGTTTAGGAACAATTTCTGTTTTTTGCCTTTCTTTTTGGCCTAAATCCAAACACACCATGCTTTCACTGCCTATAGCTCCTAAACGGTTGGTTCAATTCAAAAAACACCAAGAATGAAACATCTGAAAATACCATTAAAAATAGGGATATCCATTGCACATTTCAAATTTGACTTCCATATTCGAAAATGGCGTCAGTTTTTTTTGGAAATGGAATACACATAAAAACCCCTCACATAAAATTACAATAATTCTTCCACTGAAAGTATGCTGTCAGGCTTGTATTTTAGAAGTTGGTTATTGGTTCACTTTAGGTGAGACACTATGTATAAAAAGTATAAATAATACCTCAGATATCATATGGGCCTAGTTTTGTTATAGTAGATTGTCATCAAATTTTTAAATCTTTCGCTTCTTTTAGCTTATCAATAAAGCAGTGCATTTTTATAATGTATAATGTAATTTTCAAATCAAAAATTTGATAAAACTCATATCTATTTACTTCTGATATAAAGTTGCTACTCCTTCAACATTGCAAAAAATATTATTATTCTCTCCATGGTCCACAAAACACTGAAAGATCTTGATAAAACTCGAGAAATGATTCTCAAAAAAAGAACACAGTTCTTATGTAAACAATCAATTTTAAAAGGGCAAATATTTTTAAAGAATACTGTGACGTGACTGAGTTTGTTAATGCATGTGTAGAGTGTGATCATATGATTACGCACGGCGTTAAAGGGTTAAATATACTGTGCCAAAAAATCAGGATAAGAATACCTAATTTCATGAGGTATGTGAAAATTGATTTAGATGATGTTGTTATAATTTCCATCTTAGGAGAATTTCAAATTTAAAAATCCTTTAGTTCAATAAAGTTATTCTGAAACTGCTGGATATTACTCTTATGTTGACTTCTTAAGGTACATGACATTCAAAAGTTGAATCACACCCAGTTACCAAATGCTGATGGCTTCTTAGCCAGATGGTGACAAACTGTCCAGTCAGATATGATGGCAAAAGTTGAATATAAATTAAAAAATAAAATGGAACAAAGACTGTTCCTTCAATTCTGTATGACACATACAGGGTTGGGACACATTAATATGACCACCTCTCCTTGAACATGTTGGAACGTCCCATGGTATGCAGATGAAAAATCATTGCATATCATTAAAAGCTGACAACAGCAGACGTGTATTAGCATCCATTAACACAGCAATTGTCGTCGTCATGGGCAGAGCAAGTGGCCTGTCGGACCTCCAAAAGGGGATGATCATTGGCTATTGGGCCAAGGGGGGCAGCATTTCAGAAATGGCCACCTTTGTGAACTGCTGTAGGGCTGCCGTTGTGAAGGTATACCGCGACTGGGCGAACCAGACAGTTTCGAGCAACTGAAGAGGTAACTGTGGGGCCCCACGGGTCATCGATCCTAGAGACGAGCGACGGTTACGATGCCTGGCCAAGACCAATCGGCATGCCATTGTTGAGCAACTGACACAGCAAATGAACAGTGGGGCCATTACACGTGTCAGCACCAATACAGTGCAACGATCCCTCTTGAGGTTGGGGCTCCAGAGCAGGCGTATGGTAACAGCACCCATGTTGACGCCTGTGCATCGCCGGAAACACCTCAATTCGCAATGGACTATCGCCATTGGACCTCGGCCGACTGGCAAAGGGTTGCTTTCTCTGACGAGTCGTGGTTTCTGGTGAACAGAGTGGACGGACGATGGAGAATTTGCCGGGAAGCATCAGAGAACAGGCATCCCGACACCATCGTTGGCAGACCACAAGCTGATGAGGGAGGTGTGACAGTTCGGGGGATGTTTTCGTGGTATGGTCTGAGTCCACTGATACCGCTGGAGGGTACACTGAATGCTGTTTCCTCACAGAGCAGACCTGTACACCCCTTCATGTCGACAGTTTTTCCTCAGGGTGATGGCACCTTTCAACAGGACAATGCTCCCTGCCATACTGCCAAAATTATCCACGACTGGTTCGAGGAGCATGAGGATGAATTCAAGCTACTCCCATGGCCACCAAACTCCCCGGACCTCAACCCCATTGAACATTCATGGGACCATCTCGGTCGCCATGTCTATAAGCTGGACCCTCCACCACACACAATGATGGAATTACGGGACGCACTGATCGCTGAATGGTCCCGGATACCTGCAACCATCTTCGGAGGACTTATTGACTCTCTGCCACGTCGACTAGCTGCTGTGCTTGCCGCCAAAGGTGGATATTCCGGATACTAGCAGGTGGTCATATTAATGTGTCCCGACCCTGTATGATGATTATGATGATATCAAGGTAAATAAATAAGATGATTGAAATAAAAAGTAAAAGTTAAAATTAAATATAAAAATGTTTTTGTAGACAATCAAGTCTCATCATCAGTTATTTTATTAGGGAATTTAAGTGATGAAGATGTTTCTTAATTGTTGGTGTTAGTTAAATGTCGATAGTTAATTTATTTATCTTGATTGTTGTGTATTTTAATTTATTAAATGTATTTGCCAGTTGTTGCTTATCTTAATAGATGTTTGTGCTAAATTATTGGGGTCTAAATTTATTGAGACAGCTTCTTTTGATAATCGTTTTTTGTAATTTTTTCTTTTGCTATAATTTTTATTTGTTGCCAATTTGGAATATTGTTGCTTGGGAAATTGTTTTTGTTTTTTATTGCTTATTGCTCTATTGTGTTCTTTTATTCTTATTAGAAGTTCTCTTTCAGTTTGACCGTTATATTTAATTTTATAATCAACATCTGTGCCATGCAGAATCGAAGGAAGTGAAGGAATTGAATTATCGTTCCATTTTATTTTATATTTGCATTCAACTGTTGCCATCATATTCGACTGGAGAGTTTGTCACCTTCTGGAAAAGAAGTCAACAGTTTTATAACTGTGTGTTATTCATCTGGAGTGTCTACGTTAGAGTGTCATCTACATAAGAAGTTGATATATCCAGTGGTTTCAGAATAACTTTGTTTAACTGAATGACTTTTAAATTTGAAATTCCCTTAAGATGGAAATTAAAAATCATCATTTAGATTAATTCTACTTTCCATTATTCACTTAAAGGACAACTCTACGGTCATATACAACTTTATTTAAATCAAAAGCCTAACTTATTAATAACATTGTGGCATATTTAAAAATTTTTAATTCAAACTCTAAATGTGTGAAAAACAAAAATAATGAGCACCTTTTGAAATAAGTAGGCACCCATCTTGGGTTGGCCGAAACGTAGTTGGAGTCAAGCGTAGAATAACAATATGATCCAAATAAAAATGTAGTATCAATAACACTGTA
The DNA here is from genome assembly GCA_023313115.1 of Rhysida immarginata. Classification (NCBI taxonomy): domain Eukaryota; kingdom Metazoa; phylum Arthropoda; class Chilopoda; order Scolopendromorpha; family Scolopendridae; genus Rhysida; species Rhysida immarginata. The sequence continues at coordinate 198,990 of JAHWFO010047778.1, read as the reverse complement.
AACTTCATTGTTGCCGTCTTGGATGTTAACAATCAATATTTTTTCATATGTTGAAAACAGTGAAGGTTGGATTGTTGGTCAGGTGACTTTTTCGCATCACGGCCTTTCCTACTATGGTCAGGTGACTTTTCTGCGTCAGGCCTGTCTTTTTCATTTGCCTCAAACTATGCCACTTCTGGAAAAAAATGGCCAGTGGAGGAAAGAGAGTGCAAAAGCATCGTTTTTCGTTTTTCAAAGCAGTTTCTTAGATTGAAATTATGGATCAAATTTAAAAATTTCAAAGGAAATGTGCCATATTTATATCAAAGAATGGTATAATGTAAAAAAAATTATAATAGATTTTTTGCGTAGAGTTGTCCTTTAATGCGAAAATTGGTATAAATATGTTACCATCAAAGACTGTTGTGCCAGCACATTGAAAATGAATTTATGACTATGAATCTACCGTATTTATCCATTATACTTGCTTCAGTTGGCCTTTCTGTTTATTTATAGTTATATTTAAATTTTAATCCGTAAGGAGATAAACTAATACTGATAAAGTCCAGTATAAGGTGAACATTTTAGATTGATAAACAAAAAGAAAATGTCTGACCTGGATTTGAACCAGGAACCATGAGTATACAGCTCATCCCCTCTAACTATATGATGAAAATTTTATTTGAATATTGCAAAACAATTATTTGTGCTAGGTTAAAGCTGTTGCATATTTGAACTCAATCTGCCTGAATTAGGTTTATTCATCTCTTCAAATTTTCTCCGGCAAAAGTTTGAAGAACAAGAAGAATGTTTGTCCATTCAATTAAGTCGGGTCATTCAAGAACAAATGAAAAGAATAGTTGCTATTGTCAGTTGCCTGCTTGAAAGCAGTCGTTCTCTTGAATTGTTGTATATTATCAGTCTTATGACTTTCATGGCATCATGGTTCATAGTTACGGCTAATCAAATTCATCGCTTTCGTTGCAATAAAAAAGTCATTCCTGGACAACTCCAATCCGTATACAAATTGAGCCCACTCTATTACGGACCCTATGTAATATGATCTTTTAACCAAGAAACTTGGTCGAATTATCTACAAATAAGTACCATTCTAAAAGGCAATATATTTATGATTTGAAACCCATTTGGTCTACTCGTGAAATTGAGACATGACTAACTGGGATACTCTGAAAAGTGGTCACTGGTTTTTTTCAGTCTTAAATTTATTTACCTTTTGTTGCAGCATTATCTCCAGTATTCATTATTACTTACATGTGAGTTTTCAAAATTTTTTTTCAATGCACAATAGTTTTTTAATTATTGAAATTTTGTGATGTCATCATTTTATTTCTTAGCTCTTCTAATACCGTAATTTTCGTTAGTAACGCCGCAGCGGCTGATACGTCGCAGCAGCAAAACTTTAACATAAATGTAAAATCTCCGACAGTAGCGCCGCAGTGGCCAATACGCCGCCCCCCCCCCCCCCCACCACACATGCAATCGGTAATCTAAAAACAGTTTTCTTATAAGCTTCAATAAAAGTAATACGCATTTCAGTGGGGAAAATTTTTTAATTTCTTACATAAAATATATTTCTGCATACATTTCCTCCAGCGCCGAATTGCACGATTGCTCTTAGGCCTTGCTGCTGCACGATTGCTCTTAGGCCTTTTCAATCTTGGCTGTTAGTTTAAACTTTAAAGGCTGCTTTCTCCCCTCCGATGGAGGGGAAGATATACTCCACCGTGCTCTTGCTTATAATAATAATAATAATAATAATAATAATAATAATAATAATATAATAATAAAATACTGGTGCGCTCAAGCGCTCTCATGACCGTTCAACTAAAGCTCCTAATCTAGAGCTTTACGTTCAACCCCACGTGAGCTCGTGAAACTTTTTGATAGTCAGCCCCGAGCATCGAGATAAAAAATCCGATCAGTGAATAAGAGCAAGAGCGTACCTTCATCTGTTCTTGATAAGAGTTAACTGCCACAGAAACTCGTTATGCTTTTAAACTTTCTGTTTTAAGCGTAATTATTTATTATTTATTTTCCTATATTATAATCTGGTGGGAATTTATTAGATTTCAATGCAAAAGCGAGCGTTAAAACGCAAAAATCTACGTACGAGAAAAATGAAACTTTAAAGAAAATTCGAAACCTAAGAGAAAAAATTTTAAAAAATAAAAAATATAAAACAATCTTCGCTTTTATCTTCAGCTTCTTCGCCCCTACC
>JAHWFO010047778.1:142980-166215 GCA_023313115.1 Rhysida immarginata | reverse complement strand
TACTGGTCTGGTGATAACCTTCGTCGTTTTTCGATTTCTTGGGGTGATGTAATAGTTGTGTTAGGTTACAGCTTTTCATTTACTTTGTCCATGGATCCGGTACATTGGAAGCCGGTAATCGATAAGTGTATGTCTCGCCTAAATAAGGCTTTTCGGTTCCCAACATCTATGCTGGTCAAGGTTCGTTTTGTCAAAACCTATATTATCCCGTTATTGACAGCCAAATGTCTCTTTTCTCTGCCATCGCAGCGAAATCATGTTACGTAGGAAAATCGTCGATTGTGTTTGGGACAAATTTTAGCAGTTGTAACCATCCTTTGCGTGCAGATTTTTTTTGTTTGCTCCGTTTGAAAGAGGAGGGTTAGGGCTTCCGATGGTCCATCAGCATCTGGTGGCAGCCAGAATGGCGGCTTTGATTCGGATGTTTCTAATTCCTCCTCCCATCTGGGCGAATTTTTTTTTTTCACTCACTTTCGGCTGTTTCTCAAGGTCAACCGTTTGCCATTTCCGTCATTGCCGGCAATTGTATTGTGTTCAACAATAATTTCCGTAATTATTCAACAAACAAAATTACGATTGAACCATTAAGAAACGCTCAGAAATATTTTAAAATTTTTTACATGGGCAAACGCCTTTTTAATGGCAGTCTTCAAAGCACCTGAACACTAGCGACAACGAGTTTACCTACGCTGTATTAAACGTGTCCTTCGAAGTGCACGAAACATCTAAGATATGAAACGCCGGCCCAAACTAGTTAGTTTTTTTTTCTTCTTTCCAATAAGCAAATCCACACTATTTTTCTTCAAACTTATGCAATATCCAAGCCCCCCCCCCCAATATTTTCAAAACGAATTAGTTTGGGCCGAGTATAATGGCGGAGACCACCCGATTACCAAATAAAACTGTCTAACTCGACTTTATTTTGTAAACAATGAAGAGTCCTTTCCGTATTACAAATTTTATCTTCTAATACGCATAAAATTAGGAATATTCTATCTTAAAACTTTTCGGAAACTATCCTTCTATAAATTTCTACCTTCAGTGATATGGCTTTAAGTGATTTTCAGTTTTCTACGAATTTCAAATTTTGCAAGCTGCATAAAACCTATATACGTAATGGGGCCGGACATTTTAAATGAACTTTAAATTTATTTAATCTAATGACATTCATTTATTGCATAAATTTATTCCAAAGGAGCAGCTTTAGACATACAATTTCACTTAATTTACAAAACGTTAAAAAAAAATTACTAATTTTTTTTTTGTGCGTTTTATTTTTTTATTCCAAATTATATTGGTTGACATTCCAGAAATCTTATATAATTTAATAGATTTAATTACGAATTGCTTCCACTTAATTTTTTAATGGAATATCGAATGGTCATTTAGAACAATTAGCCATAGCATGAATTCCATTTTTAATTTTTACAATTTTTTTTGGTTGGTGGAATTGGGGACGAGAGAATGATTCGTATTTTTATGTTCACGAAAATTCCTTTCAATGGACCGGGATAGCTGGCGTATTCATGGCAAGAGCATATAGACAGAAAACTGACCATAAGCTACCGGCATACGTCAGTGGTATCAGCTTCGTCGCAGAGTAAGTAGGTTTTTTGGGTGGAGCTTTTTCAAAATAACGTTCCACAATCACTCGCGGTGCAGGAGGTGTATAGTGTTGTTGATATACCAAAGGTCTTCTTCCTAGAAATTATATATGCGTACATTAAGTGATTTTAAATTTAAAAATCTCGAAAACATTAAAAATAGAACGAAAATTTACACTGTCAAAAAAATAATACATTACCAAGATTATAATAGTGCCAATTAAGATTAAACCAATTGAGAATGAGCAAGCTATCATTACCAAAAACGAACTTTAAAAGTATGCATAATTTAAGTGTGAAACAATTTAAATGTGAAACCTTATAAGTAAATTTATTCGATAGCATGACTGAATAAAATTGTATGAGCACGTTTGAGAGATGCGCTAGAGGATATGATGAATAAGGACATGCTTGTGAATAGTATATATCAAATGGTGACGGTAGAGGAGAACGGGATAATGACTTAAGAACAAATCAATATAATCAACAGTATTTGCCCTAAGTAAACAAAGGGAATGTAAACTATTGGTACTATAAAAAGTACGTTATAACTAAATGATATTTTGATGCGGTTTGCAACAATAAAAAGAAACTCAGTTTTAGGCGCTTTTGTTATGCGAGTGATACCAGCATGCAGCGTGGTATTGCACTATAATCAAAATGAGACTCCGAGCGAAAAGCATTAAAATCTCCAATTAAAATTCAACGATGTTATCGTGAAGACTTACCTGATAAGAGACTAAATCGCTGCATAAAGTTCAAGCAACAGGAAGGGTTGCACCAGAAGGGCTCGGATAGGACATCAACGTCGAATGAAAGTATAGCAAAATTACAGAAGCGTTTACCACAGCCCAGAGAAATCATCGCTTCGTGCAAGTTTTCGTAAACTGAGCATTTCAAGGAGCACTATCTAAAGTTTTCTCATGAACAAACAGTAATTACATCTGTTTGGTCCTATGAAGAGGTTCAAGGCCGAGCAACGGTTTGATTCCGACAAAGACAAGAAATCGGCCGACTGCATTTGGCTTTACATCATAAAACTCAGATAATGAAATGCCTACTCGTCTGAAACATTACCTCAAATTCACATTATCCTTGAACTAGAAAAGGACAAGCCGCGACGTTTTGCATTTTGCCATAGCAGTACTTGACGAGATCGACAATGACAACGCTTTCCTTTCCAAGATCTTTAGTGATGAGGCAATATTGTGTGCATGGAAAAGTTAATAGACCATTGCAAGATATGGTAATCGGAAATTCCACGTGTTACACGGGAACATAAGCAGAACAAAGAAATTGAACGTATTACGCGCACTATCGCGAACGATGGTGATTGGATCTGTTCTACTTCGTTGAACAGGGTGAGCAGCACTAATTACTTAGACATGCTAGACAGTTGCGTATTGCAGTCATGGAGGAACATCAGCCAAAACTTTTTTCCAACAGAATAGCGCACCATCCCATTAAAGACTCGTGTTCAAGAGACGAGCCATTTCCTAGATAGATGGATTGAATGATGGCACTATCTCTTTGCCACCACATTCACCTCATAATACCCGCCGATATTTTCCTGGGATAGTATATTAACGATAGGGTTTATAGCAGGAATCGTCTAACAGCCATATCCGTCACCCAAGAGATGCTACGAGTCCTGAGAGATTGAGCTCTAATACCACTTGGAGAGAGATTTAGTACTGCCTTGTGGGCCACAAAAAGCTCATATCGAGTTAATACTGGTGATATGACTGCTATAAAAACAATGAATTATTCTGAGTTAGGGTTGGGTATTTAGTCAGGACGAGAACTATTTTGAGAAATAGTATTTGAACTATATCTATTGGATAACGAGTCACGTGTTAAGGTTTAGCTCTAAGATTCCCAACTGGCACTTTTAACCCGAGGGTGAATACGGCCATAAGAACTGTTTTCATTGTTGCAAACCGCGTAGAGACAGCTTTTCTAGTGCCGAGGTTATGAAACTTTCCTATAATACCAATGTATGCCCACATTGTATAATAGTACGACGTGTGCACTTCGATTGAATCACGGGAAATGATTCTACGGTTTGGTTTTGGTGTAAAAGGAGAAAATTTGAATATGGAACATTGACAGTAATTCCTCCACGTGAATTCTAAATAAACAAATTTGACTAGATAATAAATTTTAATTGGACTGGAATGAAATAATTTTTAAGCAATATAAAAAAAAACTTTCTACGGGTATCGAATGTGCAATGAAGAATTCACTAGAGTTCACACTCACGATGTGTTGCACGCAATTCCATCTATTCTATCCTATCTAGAGCTTCTAAAGCAAGAGTTAAATTGTGCGATTATACATTAGGTATATCAGTTTATGGTAATAAACATTTCATTTGCAAGTGAATTCGTTGCTTAAAGAATTAACGAGGAAAGGCATAGAATACAATTTGACAGCACCCAAAATAATGCCTAGGTGGTGACTCGCTTGCCATTAATTCCTCAAATGGCAATGAGGAAGCAGCCTGTGCTGGAGTTTCTGCTCTAAAGCAGATGCGATATACTCTGGTAACCGGCAATACCCACTGATAGTCATTCTCCTGTTCTATCCAATATTCAATGAGTGGATGAGAATAAAATGAGAAACCATAAAATGATATACAGGGCGATTTTAAAGAGTTACCAAATGTTACACAAATAAGGAACAAAACAGTTTTTACATAGCATCGGAGGGGGGGGGGGGGTGGAGACCGTACCGTTGTCCGGCTATGAGGAGAAGTGATCACACTGGTAAATGATAATGAATGAACATGACAAATGTGCATGCATTAAAAATTTCTGATAAAAGAAATATTCACACAATATTAATTGCACTCATTAACAAGAGTTGCAATTTTCTGTGTATCTTTCCATAGTGAAGCTCCACCTATCTTCTCCCTAATCCTCAGTGGACATAACTACCTTCGTTGATGTGCTGCCAGGATGTATCGATGTACCGCTGGATATTCTGAAACTGATGTGGTTCCAATATGGAGCGCCCGCACACTTAATCTGTGTTGTGCGTGACCATCTAAATGACATTCGGTAATTGGTGGATTGGTAGAGGTGGACCAGTTGCATGGCCTCCTAGGTCACCGGATCTTAACCTCCTTGATTTCTTGTGGAATTTCACGAAGGTACTCGTCTACCGCACACTTACTAGCATTGAAGATGTGATTGCCCGCATTGCAGTCGCCAGCAAAGAAGTCTGAAATGCCAAGACTCTTTGGCAACATACGGAGGTCAACGTTGCGACGATGCAATGCATGTATCGAAACGACTGGTGGACACTGAGCAGCTTTTGTAAGTTGTTTTCACGTGTCAAACTAATTGATATTAAGTTGAGTTTTTTCATTTACACGTTACATCACTTTTCTTCCCCATAGCCGGCAATGGTAGGGTTCCGACCCCCACCCCCATGCTATGGTAAAAACTTAGTTTTGGTGTCCCCTAACTTGAATAACCTTTGCTAACTATCTTTAGAAACATCCTGTATATGTGGAAAGTATATAAATTCTAAAAATCCTTAAAATTATAAAGAAAAAAAACTTTAAGTAGCCAAACCACCAATGAGTACTATTTGACCATATGTTCAGTTTCATATTTTTTAAAAATGGCTGTCATTTGTTAAATTGTACCTCATTCCTTTAAATTTAAACGCCGTATGGAATAATGATCGAATACCGCAGTTCATATCTGGTTGATAGGCTAAACTCCGTAATGACACGGCCTCCTAGAAACTACCAGGCCTGAACATGGAAAAGATTAAACATTGTTACGTCGATCTGGTAGTGGTATTACACAAGTTCAACGTCACATGCTTAGTGCTTCAACAATACATTGACATAATATTCAGGCCTGGTAGTTTCTAGAAGGACATGTTAATGATAGGTCCAATATTGAAAATTTTGAAAATTTCTGCTTATTGAGTCTACTATATGCGCATGTTCTATTGGTATAGGCTGTCAGATATGAAGATACTGAATATTGATTATAGGGTAGATGTACCAGTAGTTGACAGTGTACCAGTAATTGACAATCCACGATTTAAAGGCTTTTAATAAAGTAACAAAGCAAGAAAAGAGACTGAGGTTGCCACCTCTTATTAAACAACGTGTCGATTGTTTAATGCCTTATCGAGTCGAAAAAACCTTGTAATGAACCACTACGCGAGGGTTTGAGTATTTGAATTTATTTCATGAATGTTATGCAATATTTGTTATTAATTTTGCGTGCACCTTTTTGTGTGATCAGTGGACAATACTTCTAGTAGTAACAGAATTTCTGATGACTAATTTTTTAACTGTTTTAATCCACTGTCAATTACTAGAACCCAGATATGTAGTGTCACTAGTAATTGACATAACCTGTCAGTTATTGATAATTTCTGTGTTTAAAAAAAAAACGACCACAAAATATACTAATGTGGTTTAGAATGTAGGGTAATAAGGAAACATGATGGTTTTAAGTGTAACTTCTGAATTTACATTATTTAACCTAACTGTGTCAATTATAGGAACTTGACTGTCAATTTCTAGATCACCCACTTTGACATAAATCTTCTACGCCCTATTCGCCGATTCTTTTTGTTGGTCCTGAATCTTGTCAGAGAGACGATCAACAGATAGCCCAGGAGAAGTTGTCTTCCAAGAAAAAAACTACTATTCTGTTTACTATGATAAGACGTAGCATAGGATGAGTTGGATAAATTTTGCAAAGTTGGAGAACAGTTGTCAAAAATCAAGTTTTTCTATGAACAAATTGTTGGCCAAGATCTGATGATACTGCACTACTGGAATACACCTGCATTTTTTATGGTCTTTGCACTCTACGTGGGAATAGACTGATTTTATTTATTATTTCAAAGGGGAAAAAAGATAAATGATCAATATGAACAACTTAAGTTTTAAAAAGCACAATTTTAGTTATGTTAAATACTTTACACATTCTTAAAAATGCTCGATTTCTTCTGCTACTTTTGAATGTTATCAATTTTTTTTGTATAAATATATAATAAAAATGTGTAATTAAAGTATTGTCAATTACTGGTGAAACTGCCTGTCAACTTCTGGTGCATTAACTGTCAACTACTGGCGATTCATGCATTAGTTAGTAAAAAATTTAATAACTTAATAGCTTTTAAAGATATAATAATTGTATAGAGATTGGCGCATTCTGCATTCTATTTACAATTTAATGGTATAATTAGAAAAGTTTCAAAATACAATTTGTATTACGTACACAATTTTGTTTCACAGTAATGTCTTAAACTGTCAATTACTGGTACATCTACCCTAGATAATGACGTTCCGATAGTATCCGTCGGAATATTGACCACTTATCAATACAAAAATATATTGATTTTATGTCTACTATTAAACTGTTTAGCTTCCATTTTGCTGTGACTAACCATTTTCGAAAATTCCAATTTTGGCCAATATCTCGGGAGCTATTGTCCCTATAGAACTTGAATGCGATACTCGTAATCTGCCATGAAAGGCGCTTTAATTTCATATATCGTATACTCCACACCTTAAACGTGCGGACAAAATATAGAATTCAGTAACGAACTATTTTCAAGTTGAAAATATGTAATTTGTACTGGACGGATATTTAAGAGAAAAGGAAGAGACAAAAACCCTGGAATACAATAAATAATAGTTATCAAGTAAAAATAAATAAATAATTGACAAAAAAATAAATAAAATTAGAAATATAAATTAAAATAAAAAGCTGACGTTTCGGATAGAGACTATCCTTTATCAAAGCAAAAAGGATAATTGCCTTTAGAGAATTATCCTTTTTGCTTTGATAAAGGATAGTCTATCCGAAACGTTAGCTTTTATTTTATTTTATATTTCTAGTTTTATTGATTTTATTAATTATTTATTTTGTCAATTATTTATTTTTTTTATTTTTATTTGATAAACTATTCCCCAGTACAAATTATAAGTTAAGAAACTGGGCAGTTTTTTTTCCAGCATTCGTAAAGTTTAGTCTACAGGGTGTATCTAAACCCCTGTCACTAACTTCTAGTGGCGATTCCCCACAGCGAGATGAAAACACAAGTAAATATAAACATAGTTCGGATAACGAACAGTTTAATATTTCTGCGGTTTAAAGTGAAAATTCAGCAGCTGGTTTTGTACTCCGGATGGAGGTGACATGCGGAGAAGCTACTAGCCATCACAGTAGAAAAACCAACTGCTGAAACTTCAATTTTAATTGCGGAAATCTCAAACTGTTACATAAGCATTATAGAAGCACTTGAGCTTGTGCCCTAATACGAGGCGCGTTCAAATTTGACCTAGACTATTTCCTATAAAATCAGGAAACTACAAAAAATAACACGCGCACACAAGTTATTTCTCAAAGAACTCTCCTTGCTTCTCTACACTTTTTCCAGCGTTCTGGGAGCATCTGTATACCGGTTCTGTAGAAATCTCCAGACTGATGTTGAAACCATGTTAGGAAAGCCTTTTTCGCTTCCTCATTGGAACCGAACCTCTACCCTCTCAAGAACCCTTCCAATGGTCCAAAAAGGTGATAATCGCAAGGGGAAGAGATCCGGGGCGTAAGGAGGATGTGGTAAGATGTCACATTTGAGTTCCATCAGTGTGTCCATAGTTTGGCTGTGTGGTCTGGCATTGTCATGCAGAAAAACCACTGGTAAGGAGTCCTGTTCGCTTTTTCCTTAAGTGCCGGCTTCAGGGACATCCTCAAAATGTCACAGTAATAGGGTTCATTTATGTTTCGACGTTCTTCCAGAAAATATACATGAATGATACCCTTAATATCCTAGAATATAGTTGCCATCACTTTCGTTGCCGACCGTGTCATCTTGAATTTCTTGAGTCGTGTTGAGTCAGTGTATCAGGGAAGATAAGGTCTGGAGATCTGGCTGGCCAGTGCACCGGTCCTCTACTCGTGTGCTACTAACGAATTATATGCTGGAAAACCATTTTAAAACTACATGTTTTGTCTCACTTCGAAACCCAGGTTTTAAAGCAATTGTGGTAGCTAGTCTTCAAGAACGTTTCGGTATTTGTTACCATTCAAATAACAGTCAATCCCATATGGGCCGATAAGTTTATCGCCAATTATTCCACACTACACCTTAACCAACCAAGGAAATTTCACGAATCCAGTATGGGTTTCTACATTTCATTAATGATTGTTATGGCGGTTAACCTCACCGTGGTCTGTAAATATTTATTCATCAGAATAGTGCAAGAGCGAAAAATCCTGGCTCATTGTATTGGCTCAACTCCACATTGACAAAATGTTAGTCGGGTTTTAAAATCATCGCATCCCATGGTATTTGAAAAAAAGAATTGAGGAATTTAAGAAGAAAAAGATGTAAGTTCGGTTTACTTATTGGTAAAATTTTTTAATCAGCAAAAGAAAAAATTGAAAATTGCCAATGTCTCAACCCTAGCTGTATCTACTCTTTCCGAAACTGTAAACTCCCCCGACACCACTTGACCGATTTCAACCAAATTTTGCTCAATTAATCCTACTAGGTCAGAGATGGTTTTGAAGTATTTTCAGAAAAATCGATCAAGCCATCGAGGAATAATCACCAGAAAAAGAATTTTAGTCCCTGATCCAAGGACAATAAAGATGAAATTTAGTTACCTTCAGGATTCTCCAAACACTCACACGAGAAATTCCCGTTTGGTGTGATATTTCTCGGACGCTTGCATGTGGATTACGAGTCCATGCAGCTAGTACTGCTGTTTGATTATTTTCTTCACAAAGTAGCTGCGCGGGTTCTTTTCTTTGGCTGTACACTTACGTCAGTAGAAGCTGCCAAATCGTTGGCAACAAAGTTTGGATTGCAATGGGGGTTATTTCGAACAGCACGTGTGAAGGTATCTTTTCTAGAGGGCCATTGAAGATGACCTCTGCAATCCATTTGATATGCAACGACCTGATACTTCCAAAGTAGGCGTTAAATTTTGGAACGGGGGGGGGGGAGAGGTCCCATCACGCTCAAATTCATCTGCTCCATTAGAAATTTTAATCAGTTGTACCACTTTCGCAAAATTTTAAAACCGATGGATTGGGACGGGATGCTTCATTACCGTGATGACATTCAAATTTTTTTGATGGTATGCTAAAGTCAATGCTCACTTCCCAATTACCAAATATACAAGTTAACTGATAAAATGCAAGGATAACTGATAATGTAACGCCGGTAACTGGAGGGGAGATTCCCGAGTATCACTAAGATGTTATCCAGGCAACAATCTACACGAATTTCACGAATAAGAGGAGACCCAGACTAAAGTCACTCAAACGCTTTATACGGTCATCCAACAGTTTAGAATTGGTAGACCATCGTGAGAAAGAGTCCACGTCAGATTCACCACGTTTTTCCGTGAGGCAACGCCAATGACAATGGAAAAAAATCACCCATGTCGCTCACGTAGTCGCGTCAACGAGGAGGTTTTACGTTAGTTAACGTGTCATTTATAATATGCAAAAATAACTATTATACATATATATATATATATATATATAAATAGACAGTTTAATTCAACAGATCTCAGTCCATATGAAACAGGCAATTTATGACACTTATTCTGGAGCATGCGAAGTGTTATTGGATGTAAATATATGGGTTACTATCCGATCTGTAAAACTTTAGATTCAAATGCTGACAATTTACAAAAGCACAAGGTTCTAAATCAAGGGGGTCATTTAAACTTACTTTACTTAAAATTAGGAGTTACTTACGTGGCCTTGCAAAGGTAGGCGAAACAGGCCGTGGACGAGGCGAAATAGGTCGTGGACGAGGCGAAGGAGGTCGTGCACGAGGCGGAGGAGTCCTAACAGGCCGTCGGGCTACAGGAGCAGCTCGAACTGGAGCCGGACGGACAGGTTTCGGTGAAGGCGCTCTTTTAGCCTGAGGCGGAGGCTGAGGCTTTGCTACTGGTTTCGGCGACGGAGCCCTTTTAACAACCGGTGACTTGCGGGCAACGGCGACTTGCGCTACTTTAGGTGCTGGTTTTGGTACAGGCTTAGCTACAGGTTTCGCTACAGGTTTAGGTGCTGGCTTTGCTACAGGCTTTGGTGCCGCCTTCGGGGGAGGTGTCGGTGCTCGAGCAGCTTTCCTCGTATCAACTGTGCTTACTTTAGCTGTAACAGCAGAAGGCTTTGGTGACACTCCCCTAAAGTTCAAGCCAAAAAACAGTTCAATCTAATTTGAAATTCATATTAAAAGTGTAATATTTAATTTATACATATGATAGAGAAAATTGCATATTTGGTCCTAGGAAATTTACTGCAATATTTAATTGTATGAAAATAAATGGAAACAAAAGGGAAAATGTCGCCGATTTTTTTAGTTTTTATTTCTATCTATTTTTATAGTTATTCATTGAAATTGGAGAATCCATTATCTCAATTTGGATTCATCCATTCCATGTTTATTAGAATTATTAAAGCAGTCGCAATCGTAAGAATAGATAATTAAAAAAATTACCTTTGCGATATAGATGACCGCAAACGCCTGTCCAGCAGCTTGTAGATTTCACATTCTTCGGATTTCAACTCCTACGAATAAATTAAGACTTTAAATGTATGAAATGGAGAGTCTCTGTACGGTCCTTGATGAAGATGGAAGCCTTTCAGTACATAGTGGGAAAGAAAATTCCTACAGGTTTCACATTTTATTCCTGGTTTTGGCTATGTCGGAATTCTGCGAGTTTTCTTTCCCGCTATGTACTGCAAAGACTCCATGACTTCACTTTAGATATACAGTCAGTTTCCTATTTTAGTAGACAGGTGAAAACTTAAACGTACACTTAGAATTCTACAATAAAAATTCACACATGTTACTATGTTACATCATGTTTACATTGCACTTTGAAACGAACGTATAATTTCAGATAATGAAAAAAATCTAGTTTTGGGAAAATACTCGTTTTCTAGTGGACAGGTAAGTGGTTTCATTATGCAAATGAGTGCAAATGAGTTGGTTCCATTATGCTGGAGGGAGAATATACATGCACTGCTTGATAGGAAACTGCAAGATCATAAAATGGCAACAAGATATACGTTGCCTAATGAAGAAAGGCAAAATTTCTGCATTAAGAGAATATGGCCAGACGATTCGTGAAACTGCTGCCTTTCTCAACAGACCAAAACTGCCATTGGACCTAAACCAAGTTGACGCTCCGTGACAAGACTAGAAGGCAAGTTGAACACTGCATCCAAAATTGCCACGGATCTGGCTCTTCCGGTGAAACGCAACTGTTTGTAAAATGTTAGCATCTTCTGAGAGCATGAAATATACCAGAAATTTTTTTAAACCACCTTTAACAGCTTTGCATTGAGAAAGGTTTACAGTGGGCCAAAGAACATGACGTGGGATGAATGGATGGAAATACTCTTTACGGACGAAAAAAAATATTCATCTGGATGGACCGGACAGGTTGCAATGTCACTGGCGTGATATTCGTAAAGACAGTTATTCAACCAGAGTTTACGGTAGTGGTTCTGTTAAATGGGGATGTTTGGGTTTAATGGAACGATTAGCTTTCATCACGTCCAAAATGAACTCGAAAATGTGTCAAAAGGTCTTAGAAGACTGCCTTGCCCTATGAAATCTGCAGTAGCTCTTGGATTCTACAGCAGTTTAATGCACCCTATCATTGTTCCACTGCCACAAAAGTATAGCATCCAAAAAACTCAAACTGATGGGGCTATCAAGGAGTCTGGATTTAAATCCAGTTGAGAATCTGAGGGATAGTTGTACGATCCATGAAGATCGCCAGCAGTATGACCTGAGAGACTCTGAAAACAGCAAACATTAAAGCTTAGTACAACTTTGATACAGAGGCGATACAAAATCTTGTAAACACTATGAAGGACAGTGTTTAAGGTTATTCTGAAAAACCTATGATCGATTTATTATCAGGTTTAGTTAAGTAAACAATCAGCATGTCCATTAAATAAAACAAATGTTTTCCCTAAAAATCTAGTTTTTCTTTGAATCTGATATTATACATTCGTTTGTTTCAAAGTACAACGTGAATATAACACGAAAAACATGAAATTTTATTGTAAAGTTCTAAGTTTGAGTGTTCACCTGTCCACTAAAATAGAAAACTGACTGAAGTTAATCATTAATCCACTTAAAACTTAATTTTGTCGAAGTTATAGATTTAAATTTCAATTCTGTATAGCCGAATAGTTTATTTTCCGATTCTACTATATCTTATAAACATTTTAGTATAAATCCTTGCGTATTAAATTTCATAAATCAAAATATTAATTTCAATCTTGTCCTATAAAACCAAAGTTTTAGTCCTTCATTCTAACTGAAACATGAGAAAAAGCTTTTAGCTATTAAAACGGACTAAAATTCTTAAAATGTAGTCTATTCAAATATTATTGAACGTTGAATTCGGGCATTTTCATTTTCAGCGAGATCAATCGTATGCACGTAAAACGAACCCAATTCTTTATAATCCCTAGTTTTGTAAAAACTGTCTATAAAACTTCTTGCTTTCATTTTTAGGGTTTTAGCATCACCTAAAACCCTATTAACGACGGTAATGTGTATGTCACACGCCATAACTTTTGAAAGGATTGAAATTTTGAACACACGTAGGCCCTATACAGAGGACGGTGTGAAAAATATAGCGAATCCTCTAGGGTGGGCCAAACGTTTTTGTGGTTTCCCCAACTGACATCCTTTCATGTCTATGGAGTTTTGATTGCGTTTGAGCGTTTGTGACGTCAGAGTTTGACTGACGTCAGAATTTAAAGAACTATTTGAAGTAACATTTTGATGCTAAAACCCTGGGATGACGATAACGTTAGATAACGATGTCTTAAATAATTTTTTAAAGATTGATGTTGCAGATTCTCCCGGTAATCAGAATATGAATAATTTGAAATAACCACATTTCAATTGACAAGAAAATTAATTTGCGAATATGAAAACTTAGAAATTTAGAAATATATTCATAGAAATCATTAAAAATTAAGTTAATTTTTAAGTTGGATAAACGGATTGTGTACGATTTAGAATTTACTCCAAAAGTAATTTCCCAAACTGCAATATTACCTACTTCATTACATTGAAAATAAATTAAAATCTGATGAATACCATAGAAATTTATAAAATAGTGAATCGCCAATTCCTTCAGCCTGCACCCAACATTTTCGGTAAATAAGCAATTTTGATTTTTCATACATTTGCTGTTCTGTTCCAGTCTAATTTGACAACCCAAATTTAATTTTTCTCGTGGCATTTCTATTTTCCTGAAATACATTACAGTTTTATATGATAATTCTTTTTATGTAACGTGTAAGCTACATTAATTTTAAATTGCATTAGGTAAGTCTTAAGTTATGTAGAGAATTGTTTTTCCCAGTTATGCTCATCCTCTTCCTCTGCAATCCTGAAAAGGTACCATAAACCGGAGTTACTGGGCACAACCGGGGGTAACTTGCACAAGAGAACGCAAATATTTGCTGCTCTCAAAAAACTTAGTGCTGAAGATTTTGTATTTAACACTTTAATGCAATCTTATTGTAAAACAATCATTCAACACAATAAGAGCAGCAAATGTTTGACGTTCCCTTGTGCAAAGTTACCCGTGGGTGTGCAAAGTAACCCCGGTTTATGGTATCCGAATGAAAAATATCGCTTCAAAATCAATTTGATTTATTAATCTGGTAGTTAATACAAATTAAAAATCTAAATCTATATTTACTTATAAGTTATTTGAATAGTTCGTTGTCATAAGTAAATAGCCTGCTTAAATCTGTTCCTTAATTATTGAAAATACGGCATCAAAGCATTCAAGTTCGGTTTAATGTCAAACATTGTCTAGTTTTAATGGTGGAATCAATGACCCACTCGAAAAGAAATGTTGAGAAATTACGTTCTTGAAGTTAATTGACCTTTATCATAAACTCTCGTTCTCACTTTCTTAGCCTTCGTAGCCTTGACTACCCACGTGACCACATAAAAAATGGCGTCCCTTGGTCGTGTTGTAAGCATTTGTGATTTGAGTAAAATTCACTTTTTTTACATTTTCCATAGGTTTCTACTACTTTAAAGATTTTTTATTATTATCTTTATTAATTTAACATACATTATTAACCTGAAATTTGCAAAATATAATGATTTAAATGTTTACTGATAACCTTTCATAATTTTAATTTCATAGTCATTTCCAAATTACCTATAAAATTATTTTCTAATGATATTTATTTCTTTCTCCTCACTCTGACAATTGGGAATACAACAATATTTAACCATAGCAATAACAATTTTGAACAATAACAATTAAAACTTTCACTTAAGATACAGTCAACAAATGCCGTTAACACGTCCAGTGTCCGCCATTTGCATTTTGTAAAAAAAATCAGTGATGTTTAGTGGCAACCAATCATAATACAGGGGATAAAGGTCAATTGCTAGCTTAGTGACAAAAATTGTATAATTAAAGAAAATTTTGTAACTCAGGTGACAATGACCCGAGCCAACAATGATCTGGTTCAAACATTTACTAAAATTGACTTAACCAATACTGAAAATATTGTTAAAGTCCAATTCAAATAAACAGGGAATTCATTTGTTACGTTATGGAGTTCTGTACTGTCCTTGAAGTTGGAGGCCTTGCAGTGCATAGCGAGAAAGAAATTAGATTTCTCTCCCGCTATATATTGCAAGACCTCCAACTTCATTTTATAAATGGAAATGAGCTAGTGTAAATAATCCTTTGTTCTAGAACTGCCGTTGCAAAATCAACGTAATCCCTAGTTATTAAATAGGTTATACCGCCAATCGCTTTATGCTCCTATGCTGGTTCTCCAGATCGATGACCTCGACGGTACTTGTGTCACGAAGAGTGCGACCTCCCTCACTCTTGCCTCGACCCACGGATATCGTGGCATCGCTCTTCTGGTCAGTTTTCGGAGTTTCACGACTGATGCTATCAAGAGTTTTGGCGGAATCGCCTGTGGATCGGGAGTCTGTAGTTGGTCGAACGTGTGCCATGGCTCAAAACGGTAAATTTTATTAGACTAAAAAGAAAATGAATAAATGAAAGTTGTTTTTTTTTAACAAGAGATCTTAAAAGTAATATCAATTCTTATTAAATATTTGAAATCTTAATCTATTACATAGGGTGAACTAAAACGATGACTAAACTTCAAGGGGCGATTCCTCACAAGTAACCAAGTCCGGCAATGGCAATTGTTTGTACGGCGTCATGTCCTCATAAAGACTGCGTTTTTTCTGTTGAGAGTTTTTTTGAGTGATCGTCGTATAGCGAACGTACAATGGGTCGATATTCATATTTAGAACAATTCAAGATGGTCTTGACATATGGACAAGCACATGGGAATGGTCAAGATGGTGCACTGACGTTCCGAGAAAACTAGCCCTACAGACAGCACCACCCGAATCAAAACGTATGCAACCATGTTTCGGCTTTGTATGAGAAAGGGTTCTTTGATGGAAGAGACGAAACGGAGGGCGTATTGAACAGAACCAATACAAGAGCTAGTGGAGACATTTGAACAAAGGTAGGAGAAACAAAACCCCTACAAAGTGACTTCTGCGCCGGGGCCTGTCTTTCTCGTTGGCTACGTACCAGTTATATTACATAAAAACCGCCACTTCCGGACACATTCATACAATATTTGTTTTTCTGGTCAGGTCTCACCTCCTGAATTTGTCTGTTTTAGTTCATCCAGGGGTAAAAAACTGCTTCATATAGTCAGGTATTACAATGTACTCCAAACAAAATTTGACAATGCAAAAATATTGGCGTTAAGGAATAAAGCAGATTACTTAACTTCCTTTTTTCAAGTCGATTATACCCTTAAAATTACATTTTTGGAAACATGATTGCAATAGATCAATTTGTAGTCTATTTAAACACGACCAATTTAGGATTTTAGACATCGGTGAACGCTTTAAGATGCATTAGAATTATCCAAAATAGACTTGATACTGAACTAAGATACAATTTTTCCGTTGAGACTTTATTGCAAGCACAGTAACAACGCGATTAGCGCAAATATTTCTTAAGTGTTAAAATGTTCCAAGTTATTAACCATGCGGGGCATTTGCTATATTTATCAAAATTGAAAACAAGTTCTGCTAATTAAAAATATAAAAAGGAATATGCTATGCGAAGAAATAAACGCATTCTTATACTCCAACCAGCTGGAGTAAAATTTAGCTTCATACTGAGGTTAACGTTAAATTGATGGCCCTTTAGGGCCTGTTTTTTCAATAATGCGATATTAATGTTTCTCGGAAAAATCTTAATACTATCTTTTTTGGCAGGTTGAGCACGAGTTGAGCCATAGGCAACCAAAGGTAAGAATTGGCTATGGTTGAACCATAAACAAAGATAAAAGCCTGGCCAATCATCCTTCCTCCATTGTTCAAACTGTCTCCCAAAAATGTAGATAAAAACTAGCACCACTTTGCAAAAAATTTTAGCAGTTTCAATCGGTTCATAGCCTAAAATGACATGGAAAGCCTGCCCATTCACACCTTGACTGAAAATAAACTTCAGTTTTCTATCTGAAAACTAAGTATCTTTTTTCTAGTTTTAACATTTTTCATAACTAGAGAGCATAAGCGATTGAAACAACGTTAAATTTTATCGCTAGGCGGTGCTAGTTTTTATCTGTTTGAGTCTACGTTTTTGGGGATATCGTTTGATGGCAAACGGGCAGGCTAGTCTTATTATTGGCTGTGGTTAAACAAAGTGCACTTCAAAAAGGAAATACGAGGCTAAAGGCAGCCGTTGATTAGCTGATGACCACGTATCCATTGCAGGAGGAGCGATTCTCATGATTGTCTGTTGGACTGATCTTCAATGGAAGTCATGAAAATTTTCATGGGTTTTACACATAGCATCTTTTTTCAAAAATTAAATATTCTATTTTAAAGTATTAATCACGTAAAGAAGGCAATGTCGAAATAAAAATTTAAGCGTTAAAAATTTCAATGTTTTAAAAAAACGTTATCGCGGTTCATTCTAAATAGTGTATTCCATTCCCCGACAAACTTCGAACTATACAAGTTTAAATATTCTATTAAAATAAAAATTCAAAAATAAAATAAAGCATTGTACTTAGAAACTAACATTTAAATAATGTTATTTAAGGATTAACCAATTTCTTCCCATATTATTTGTAGTAACTGAAACATGGTTGCAGTAATTTAAAAATCCTTAAGCCTACGAAAGATTTTTTCGAATAAAAAAAATTAATTTAATTAACGAGTTCTAAAAATATAATATGCTCTTTAAATTTTAATACCTACCAAGTTAATTACGCATAATAATTTTGGAAATTTCTATTCCCCACGCTGTTGGGGTTCCACCAGAGATTTTACATAAGGTTTATGGAGGAGGAAGCAATTATGTTGTGAACGGTAGAAATTTTCTGGAATGGTTTGATAACTAACGCGCGATGAGATGATGAACGTGAGCCATATGAAATCGCGTGCATTTTGTAAGACGGACGCAACAATGCATTCATAAGAACGCATTGTTAACTATAAAATAATGTAACTTTTTCAGAACATCTGTGGCCTCAATTGAAAAAAGAAAAACTATTTTTATGATATTTTAAAATTAATCTTATTTTTTTTCTTTAAATATCTGTTAACACCATTAATATTGTGTTAATGATATCTTGTTGCGCAAAAATATAATGCATCATAGATTTTAATGGATAAAAATTTAAAATATCTAAGTTGATTTCTGATTATCATTAAAAACTATTTAAAAAATTAATTTAACCAGTATTAAATTTCATTGATTGTTTTATTCTCCAAGTACATATACTGTAGAGTTCTGTAATTTATACGATTGCAAAAATTTAAAATAAAAAAATTGACAGTAATAATGGACAGTCTTCTTTATTGATTTAATTGACAAACTATTTATTGGAATACTTTCAATCGGGCATCATACATTTGGGTCTATTTATTATTATTTATGAAAATTGATATTTTGTAATTACATTCATTAACAAAATTTTCCACTTCACATATCAACTAAAATCTTTTCATTTCATTTTTTCATTCCTTCATTACATTTCGATTTATTTTGAGTCTTTAGAGTATTAGATACCACTGTAAATCGTAATTCAAATTAGGGATATTAACGTCGCTTAATAGCAGAGAATTGAACTTTAAGCATAATATTCATAAACGACTTATTTTATGCTTGAGCAAATAATTATTATGGATTTACAAGATAATCGAAGTATAGGGTAGATGAGGGAATACAATTGTATTGCCTAAAATACCCGGTCCAATTTCAATAAATTGTGGAAAAACGCCGATTGTTGACCATTACCAAATTTTAGGACAAAAAAATTATGTTTTCGAGACAAATAACATATATTTCTGTGTAAATCACGATTTCTAGTTCTTAATAATATGATAGCTTTAACTCTAAATTATTACAAGTGTCAAATATGGGACTTGGTCTGCTTGTATTTTCACCCATCCAATTCTACTCGAAATTGATTCCAAATTTGGAAAGTTGTAAATGTTCCTAGTCTGGAATTGATCCATATTATCTCGTATATTCCATTTTTAATTACACTGCTATATGCAGGTTATTAGATATTTTGATTATAAAGCAAAAATAAGGCATATGTTAGTGCCTAGATTTATAAATGAATAAATTAATTTTATAAATTAAATAAATCATAACTTATAAATTGAGAAGAAATTCTGTTTTATTGGTCATGAATATTGAATTA
The DNA here is from genome assembly GCA_023313115.1 of Rhysida immarginata. Taxonomy (NCBI): domain Eukaryota; kingdom Metazoa; phylum Arthropoda; class Chilopoda; order Scolopendromorpha; family Scolopendridae; genus Rhysida; species Rhysida immarginata. The sequence goes on along the minus strand of JAHWFO010047778.1, from coordinate 146,825 downwards.
CGTAAAAAAAATCTGTTTAGTCTTTTAAATAAAATACAGGATTATTCAAAATTCTATGTAACATTAAAAAATCACAACAAATAAACTACGCAACAGATCATGGTAATTGTTAAGCCGATAAAGAAGAAGAACTGTGCTAGATAGTTTTCGACGCTTAGTTACCATGGTTTTTCTTAGTCGTTTAAGAAGATTCACGCGGACTCCATTCCCCTGATTTAACTCAACACCAACTAGATTACAGATAATGTATTCTCGTTAGTGTTGTTTAAGACCCTGTCGCTCGTGTGAGGATTTATATGTGCCTCCATTCCCCCATTGTTTCCAAGATTTTGTCGACCAGGCCAACCGCATCACAGCTGCTGTGGCTTTAGTCGACCATGATATGCTGACATGAAATGGATTATCGCATAGATGTGTGCAAAAACATGGATACATTGAACATCTGTAAAATATGTGCAAAAACTTAGTGAGTGCATCTTTATTTCATTGTAATAAAATTTGTATTCGCTGCAAAGATTTTTTTTGTGATTTCTTTTAAAATGTTTCATGGAATTATGAATAATCCTGTATAAACATTGAAGGAAAATGTTCAGTTTAATATACTAGTATTTCAAGCTATCTCGATTCGTTAATCAATATACTTTTAAGGCAGGAGAAAGTTAAGGAAAATTTTAATATTTTATTAATTTAAAATAGTGCCCTTCTCCTTACTTGATACAATTTTAAATCATTCACAAAGGAATTAAAATATTAAAATTTTCCTTTTCGTTTTATTTTACTTTATTCTTTCGAATTCAAGTTCTCATTTTTTTTTATGCTCTTGGAAACTGAATTATAAGATTGCATGTCTTGGAAACGACAAAAAATGTCATTTTGGACATTTTTTTTTTTCCCCCCCCCCCCCCCCTTGCCGATGAAGGCTGAACTTGGACTTAAACGGCAACGGAAGTGTCAGTTTTCATCTCGGTGACTCCGAAAGGTATGGATTCGAAACTAAAATCGGCGGCTTAGGATCGAAGATGAATTAATGAGGTTCAAGATGGAATTGAACCTTTAGAGAGACTATAATACGGCTAGAATCGATGGTAGCTTGTTTTCTAAAAAACTGGGGTATTAATTATTTTGATGAACTGACAAGTAATTAATCAAATATAGACTGGAGATAACCTCCAAACATGATGTGTAATAATTTTTCCTTCCATTTTTCGATAGAAATAATTATTTTATTTAATGTTAGAACACCTCATCGGGATAGCGTCAAGCACAACTAAAATCGTCCGATTGGTGGCTGTCATGTAAAAGTGTGAGTGAAGGCGCATATAATTAAAACAATTATTTTTCTGTAAAGTAAAGTAAAAGTAAATAAACCATTAAGGAATGATATAACCAAGTATCGAAAGGTTAAACTAAACCATTCGCGGAACCTTATTTTTAACCGTCCTAAGTTAACATTGTAAGTTTCTAATGGACCTTAATGATACCATTAAAGCAGGTACCTTTGAACCAATTTGGATTATGATTAATTTTACCTTGTATTCATTTATGACACATCATTCCACGTTGTTTGATATATTACATGCCATATCTTAGCATTGAAAGTTCCAATGAACCATAATGGTTCCACTAAACCAGGTGCCCTTGAACTAATTTCGACTATCATTAATTTTACGTTATATTCATTCATGACACCTCATTTCAAGTTGTTCGATATATTACATGCCATATTTTAGCATTGATAGTTCCAGTGAACCACAATGGTTCTAATAAACCAGGTGCCCTTGAACCAATTTCGACTATCAATGATTTTACGTTATATTCATTTATGACACATCCCAATTTGTTTGATATATTACATGGCATATTTATTTACAATTGTGCGCTCCACAGGAGCATAAAATATAAAAGTTAAAATATTGGTTATGTAGTATTTTGCTGTTTTTCCATAATCCAATCTAATAAGAAGTTTGTGATTAAAAGATTTATTAGAATTACAGACAATAATTGATTGTCTAAGTCCCTGAGGCATACCATTCCAGAGCTGAATAGAATTAAAGGGAAAAAAATTTTCTCTCCACTTCGAGATAATAATAGGCGGTTGTATCAATAGCCATTTAGTTCTCCTGATATCCTGAGTCAATGTCAACCAGTGCTGGATGATTACTACAAAGGATGGCTGTTACTAATTCCCTTAACTGAGTCATCATCAATACTGATGGTAATGTAAAAATTTTAAGTTCATTACAAGCTTGAGTAATAGAATGAGTCCTGGATAGATTAAAAGCGGCACGGATGATGTTATTAAAAGCTACATTCAATCTCACTTGTGCATATTTATTAGTATTATTCCATATCAACATGCCATACGTAAATTTAGGTATCACTTTGGTTTTTATAATAGTTATCATTTCCCTTTTAGTTAGGGTCCGCCGTAACCTACACACAAGAAATCTTAATTTATTACAAGCACTAATCAGCATGTCCATATGTAAGGAGAATTTGAAATTACAATCATAAATAACCCCCAAAATTCTATGACTCTGAACAGGAGCTCGTACATTTTTATGGATAATTAAGATAGAGGTTTTGTCGGTATTAATTTTCATACCTCTTTTATGAACCATGATTGAATCATCTTGACATCATGGTTAATATCAGTATTAATCTCCTTAGCAGCGTGTTCATTATAGGTCCTGGTTAGTATTACATCATTTACAAAGGCTCTAAGTTTAAATCTAAGGTCTAAATAAAAAATTGGCGACAATAGAGTGGCGAAAAGAATGTTGCTTACTGATGAGCCTTGAGGAATACCACATTGTGATAGATACTGATAAACTTTTCCGTCCACTGTAAGACAATTCATCCTTGATAAGATGCATTGCTCGGCCAGATATACCTAAGAGTTGTTTATGCGGTACAGTATTAAAAGCCTTGGCGATATCGACACAGATGATGACAAATTGGTGTTTAGAATCCAAAGCTTCTATAGCTTCTAGTTGGATAGTTAATAATAAATCTTGTACCGAGGTGGTAGGTCGACCACCATATTGTTCAACAGGAATCCTCTCCCAAAGATAGCTTTCAAATGATTTAAAGATGATAGGACCAAAAATGATTTTCTCTATTTTAAATACAGTTAACGAGGAGGATATTGGCCTATAATTTTTAAATTCGTTCATATCACCCGCTTTAAATATTGGTTTTATGAAAATATCATTGAAAATATTTGAGGGTGTCGTAAGGGTACCATTAGACCACGATTTCAACCATTTTCAAAATGCTTCATTCTCGGAACCATATTTATTAATTGGCGAAAATAGTAATTTATTTCCGCTTCTATCTCGTCATTACGATTTGTTTGATATATTACTTAATATACAGTATCTCTCCATTGAAAATTGCTAGGTGGGGTCATGAAGGTACCATTTGTGCACGTGATATTGAACCAATTTAGATAATATTTGTGATTGGTTTGTGCCATGGACCATATTCATCGACTGACGAAAACAGATTTTGAAAATCTTTCATAGCCTCGGAGAAGTTAGAGTTACGGACAGACAGACAGACACGTTTCCCCACACTGATAGCATAAGCACCTTTCGGTACTTAATAATTATAAATGCATCTAAGTAATTTTTATAATATCACATCTTGTTATAATATTTAATAAAATTTTTATGAATTTTTAGCTTTTGGAAATTAATTACTCAATTTTAGCTTTTGGAAATTAATTACTCAATTTTCAATAACTTCAGGTTGTAAAACATCAAGGAAAAAATCATTTAACCAGCATTATATCTATAATTTTTTACTAAAATAATACCAAGAACAGATGAAGGTAGGTAATT
>JAHWFO010047778.1:106885-142880 GCA_023313115.1 Rhysida immarginata | reverse complement strand
CCCCCCCCATTGATACTGCTTAGAACCGTTAAGTATTTTAGTAAAAAATTATTGTAAAAATAAGACTGACGTAGAAGATATTACGCTGAAGTGAAAGAATATTATATTAAAATATTAACACACTTCAACCATATAATGATACAAAATAAAAAATCCAAATGGACAAGTTTATTTAAATAATACTAATTGTTTTTGAACTTAGTCGAAAATTCAATTAAATTGATTTATATCTGTTTAAGAAATTTTTGTCTAACTTCAAAATTAATTAGTATAATGTAAATAAACCTGTTCTTTTTGATATTATTATTTTGTATCATTGTAGGGTTGAAGTGTATTCATATTTTAATATAAAAATGCTGTTGGTTAATAGATTGCTAAATACGTAGATGGATACAAGTAATATCTGTAAACTAACAGCTAACTCCCATTAATAGTAATTTTTGCTTTAAAACAAAACAATTACAATTTATTTAGGATTTGTCAAATTTAAAAAAAGAAATTTAAATTTGTTTTGAAATTAGCTCGTAGATGAATTTTTCGTGGAGCCTCCAGTTTGAGCAACACTTAAATTTCTCGGGCATACAGCGCCACTGGCGTCAGATAAGAGAAATAAAGTCGCCATTTATTGTCAGGGTCCAAGCCCTGCCTCAGCGCCATTTATTGGACAGGCCTTTCTTATCGGTGGCTACGCCATAGCACACGGATCCTCACTCGTGAAGGTCGATTTTTAATCGAAGGACTGGGAAATTGCAGTTCCCGGTCATTCACTTCAAATGCTTATGATCCTGCACTTCAAAAGTTGTTACCTTTGGCTGTATTTGATCATTAATCCCCGCAATTATTATCTACAATGTAAAACGACGGTTGCTTACATGATATTTTGTAGAGCACTTTGTTGCGATGTACCTTCCTTAGGTAAAACAATTTGGCTTGGAGTAATGACTCTGACATGAGTAGATTTAGCTGTTGTTGAATTACTAGTTAATCCAGCTATCATCTTCCTATCAGCGACGCACATGGGCTCAGTCGCTATACAAGGGAGACAAAATTATAAATACAAAAATGAAACAGTGTAAAAAACTATTAAAATTCAAATTTTTCTGTTAAAAACCTAGTTTTCTTTAAATCACTTGCAAGGAACTGCAAAACAGATGTAATAGTTAATTTTAGCTAAATATTAATTATATAAGAGTTGGAGTTGAATTCTGTATAATTAACTTTAAAAAATGATAACTCCATTTTAATTCAAAAAAAAATAGAAATAAAATAAATATCAAAAACAGTTAAAAAAGTCACCCGATGTGGAGAAATACAAATATTGAAGAAGACAAAACGCAGATGAAAAGGAGGTCTTGTGAAGGTTTTATTTTATTTCCATTTTTTTTTGAATTAAAATGGAGTTACCATTTTTTTAAATTAATTATACTAAATATTAATATTGGTAAATTTATACAGGGTGATCAAAAAAACAGTCTCAATATCTCAATAACTAATGGGAATTTCCAGATTTCGAAAAAATTATCTCTTATCATATCAGGTGTAGACCTTATGATCTGTGGGTACTTGTATAGATGAAGGAAGGATGCCACTTTTCCACAAAAGAATTTTAATAATCTTCATAAATGTATACATTTCAACTACCAGGTAATCATCATCAGTATGAGTCGAGGTAACAATCGACAATCGAACAGTGAAGTGTACATTTTTTCAGATGGAACGAAAGCAAGCTCATCGAACCAGAATAAATTCCAAACGAAATACACTGAGATAGTCAAGAAGCCTAACCAATCCAAGCGGTCTTCCATATTATACAAAAAAGAAAATAAGATTGACGATTGTCAGAAACAAAATACAAACGAAATAAAAAACACAAGGAGAAAGAAGATTATCACATCTTCCAGTAGTCCGGGAAAGAGACATTGCTGATGTCTTCAAAGTTGATGTCAAGAATGTGCCATGGTTTTCGATACTTCATATGCCACTTCATATCCATTGAGTTCATCAGTATTCCAGTTACTAGTTCATTGTCATGAATCTTCATCTTCTGCACCATAATCAAAAGGAGATCCTGTATAAACTTTCCGATGTGGACCATGTCTAAATCCGAGTGGATGGATTGGTTTTTCACAGTCCTTTTGTCAAGCTGGGCAATGGTCCTCAGGGTAAAATTCTGGAATGATTGTAGCTCACTCCATCTGCTTCTACAGATAGTCGCCCACGCAGGCATGCCATAGAGGAGTATTGTCCGAATAATCGGCTAGTAGAGAAGTAACTTATTGTCGATGCTGAGGGGGCTGTTGCGGCCCAGGAGAGGTATGAGACTGTACTTAGCCCTCTTCGCTTTGTTCAGAGCGTAGGTCACGTGACGATTCCAAGAGAGTCTTGAGTCGATGATAACGCCAAGGTATTTGTAGTTGTCTACCCAGTCCAGTTTCTTATTGAATAGAACAAGAGAATCTGGGGGACGCTTGAACTTTCTGTTGAAGTACATAGCCTTGCACTTTCCGACATTAAGGTTCAGCTTCCAGCAGTTAAACCAGTCTTCGAACATCTTTAAGGCGTGCTGCAGACGAGTGATAACGTGACCCGGCTTGTGTGCCCATGTCATAATGGCAGTATCGTCAGCATAGAAATATAGATTACAATTTTTAGGGTTCGGGAAATCATGCACAAAATAATTAAATAGCACGGGCTCGAGGACAGAACCTTGAAGGACACCGGCCTTTACAACACGGGGCGTGGATAGAATTTCACCAACTTTAGCTTGGTATGACTTGTTAGTGAGAAAGAATTTCACCATCAAAATCAAATCAGGAGGAAACCCGTCTCTAATCATCTTGTAGACAAGGCCCCCATGCCACACTTGGTCAAAAGCTAAGCTGACATCGAGGAATACCACTCCGCAGTACCTGGAAAGGTTTAAGGGGGTGCTCAGGTTTTCTACGAGCCTCCATATCTGCATCTGACAAGAGTGGGCGACACGAAAGCCAAACTGATCTTTCCGAAGAAGATCATTGGCGAGACAGTGGTCTTGGAATCTGACGAGGATCGTTTTCTCCAAAACTTTAGACATTGAGGCGAGCAGACTAATAGGTCGGTAGCTCGAGGGAATTGCTGGATTTTGTCCCTGCTTGGGGATACTCAAAACAATAGATTGTTTCCAAGATGCAGGGAAATAGGAAAATTTCCAGCAGTCGCTAATATTGGTGAGAAAGTCAATAAAGTTCTTTGGGAGATTCATAAGGGCGTTATTGCTCACCTTGTCTCTTCCTGGAGCCTTCTTCTTTTTCAGTTTACTTATGATGGTGGCGATCTCTCCAGCCTCGATGTTGTTGTTCGTTAAATGCTGCGGGACTTCATCAAAGTTGACAATACCTTCTTCCACACACTGAGACATGATTTGGCTCTCGGGCTTATCGTTGGTAGGAGTAACAAACTGCATTTCCAGTAAATCTGCAATGACTTGGGCCCTGTCCTGATCAGTTTGCACATAGTCAACTTGTGGTGTACGGAGTGGAGGAAGCGTATTGTTCTTCTTCTGTACAGCTCTGACCATACTCCAAAATGGAATTGTCGCGAGCGGACAAGCTTTTGAGTTTGTCATTCCATCTAGCGTCACGAAGCTCTTTTATCTCCTCTTGGACTCTTCGCACTAGACTGTTGTACTTGGTTTTGACCAAGGTTCCCGATAGCGTTGCCATAGTCTACGGGTCCTGTTTCTTTCAGCAATTAGGCGTTGGATTACAGGAGTGAGTTGGATTCGATGAGGAGGTTTATTCTCTGATGGATAGTTACTAGCTTCTATGGCACGGTTAATACGTCTGGTGATGTCTTCAAGACTTTGATCGATGTCCTCCGTACAGTACGCAACGTCGGGATGGCAGCCATAGTCCTTAAGGATATCTTTGTAGAGCTTTCAGTCTTGATGATGTATGAGTTCCTCTCGGAAATTTCTGTCAACATTGTCAGAGTTCAACGCCACAGGCTTGTGGTCAGAAGAAAGGTCATCAATTGTGAAGAAACCCTCCAAGAGCGAGATGTCCAAAACGTCACTAGTAGGGGAGTGGTCGCAGTAGTAGGTGTCCTCCACAGGTCCAGCAGCGATGATGTCATCTTTTCCTTGTATGTACCTATAGAGAATCATGCCGTTGTAGTTCTGCGTTCTGGAGTTCCAGCTTGGGTGTTTGGCATTTAGGTCACCAGCCACGACGACTGGAGTGTCACCACTGAAGAGTTCATCAAGCTCGCTGATGTCAAGATAATGTTTAGGTGATCGAGGTAACAAACAAGGAGAGGGTTTATATAAGAGAAAGAAGCTAATAGGCGCAAAAGGATTTGCCACTCAAGAGTGGTTGGTCCAAATTAGCGGACCTAGGAGAGAGCTTTACAGAGTTTTAACAGAAAATACAGAAGAAAAATCCGATAAACAAAAGGAAGGGGGGAAAAGGGAGAAAAGGAGCCAAGAAAACCGTTATTTAGCATGGGCTAACAATGTTTCCCATCTTGACAGATCAAGAGGTCCAGCATCATGATTCAGGAGTTTTTGTTCTTCGCACTTCATAATATCCAGGGACTCCAAGAAATTAAGTCTTTTGTATTATCAGCCACATGTAGAATGTTGAAGTTTTCTGTCTTCATGACGAGTCCAGTATTAATTATAGTGTATGTTCAGCATAAGCTGATTTTTCCCCCCACAAGTAGAATTGCCGATTATCTCAATAACATATTCAAAAAACTTAAATTACCAGACAATCTTTTGCGATAAAACACAGCCTAGAACTTAACAAAAAACTAGAATCTTTCAACATCCCTGACAACCACGTCCTGGTCTCCTTCGATGTCACAGCGATGTTTCCCAGCATACCTATTGAGGACACAATAAACATTCTTGAAGATGTTTTGCACGACAATGACACTCCTTTGGCTAAGATTAGAGACTTGCTGCTACTCAGCAGACTTTGCTGCTACAACAACTTTTTCCAGTTTGACAGCAAATTTTACAAAATGGAAAAAGGCACACCCATGGGTAGCAGTTTGAGCCCTTTCTTAGCCAACTTGTTTCTCAATCATCTTGAAAATTTAGCCTGTACTAATTTTAATTACTTTCCCAGTGTCTGGTATAGGTGTGTAGATGACATTTTTACTGTCTGTCATATCGACCATATTGACCAATTGAAAGATGATCTCCCTCTATGCCCCTCTATATCTTTCACTGTGGAGAGGGAAAGCAATAATTCACTCCCTTTCTTGGATCTACTGGTGCATAGAGAAGGAAGTAAACTTGCCTTCAGTATCTACAGGAAGCCTAACTACGTACCAGCCTATATACACAGCAATTCCAACCACTGTTTTGGCCACATGATTCACCGAGCATTGAACATCCCTATGACACGAGAGAAAACGAACATGGAATTCCGCCTGATCAAAGAAGCTGCTGCTGCCAGTGGTTTCAATAGTGAAACCGTTGATAAATTAATTAAGAGGCGTAACTTCAACTTGAAACTTATGGAAGCCACAACCCTTACACACGTAACTCGGGACAGAAAAATATTTTTGCCTCCCATATAACAGGAGGTTAACTAGAGGCCTGGAGAAAATCCTAGGATTATTTGGACTTCAGGTGGCTTACAGAAGTAGCCACACGTTGAGAAGACTCTTAGGCAATACCAAGGATAAAATCCAGACAACAGAGAAATTCGGGATATACGAAATCACGTGTGGCACCTGTGACCACAAATATATTTTTGGAGCAAAACACAGTTTTGAATTTTTTGTATTGCTTTTATGAAAGTATGTGTAAGATATTAATAATTTTTTAACGAAAAAAAATACTCACCTTTTGAGATATTTGCATAAATAAAATATTTTTATTAAATTCAAATATTTGCGCATGTGTAATATAATTTTAAAAATGTCACATAGAATCTACAGTTAAAGAGCTTTCATATGTCACCAATCACATCTTTCTAAGTAAAATACAACCGAAGTTACAGTACTTCATAGATAAGGCCCCCACTCAAATTTTGCAAATTTTAAATGTCTGTAACTTCCATAAAAATGAAAAAAAAAATAATATTTGGCATTCATTACCAACTCCCTAGGGCAATTGTGTATACCAAATTTCATTAAAATCCGAGAGGTCAGTGCCAATGCCTGCCTGAACTGACGTGGAATGACCCATTTATGAAGATTATTAAAATTCATTTGTGGAAAAGTGGCATCCTTCCTTCATCTATAATGATCTTAAGTTTGACCTTCACATTTAATTTCAAAGTCAAATTTAATGCATAATTAAAATCGTAAGAGATAAGAAAAAAAAGTCAATTGGAAAGTCGTACAGCACCCTAAAATTGGTGTAAAACATTTACCCGATTTGATTTTGCAACAATGGTACCTGATAAAAAATAATTTTGTGATTACAATTTTCAATCATCAGCTTTGCTGATAATACCTATTTCATTTGATTTCAGGATAAGCAGCATTAATCCTGATGTTTCAAATGGCAGAGTACCTTCAAAATGAAAGGGTTGACATGGTATTTTTTATAGTGCAAGTCAAAAAGATATTGTACAGAGTGGTTATAAATTAAGCTCGCCTACTCAGAGCCCTCTAGAGCCCAATCTAATGAAAGAATTGTGATGCAAATTGAAATGTAGGCTATTCAGACCATGGGGGAGAGAATCCTGAAAAGAAATAAAATTAGTGCAAGTTTTCACCACCAGGTGAAAATGTGGCGCTGTGTAAAGACAAATGGAAATTTTAAAACTAGTTTTATTGTATTAAACAAGCCGGCAAGGTTTTTTGTTTGATTACAGCATATGTTCAATTTGTCCGCCCCTCTGCGTCAATGACATGTTGGAAGTGTAGCATAGCATGATCAATTATTGCATGAAGCGTTTCCCAGGGAATGTCTGAGGCACAGTCCGTACGCTTTATTGATAGACCCGATCTTTCAAATATCCCCAGAGCCAAAAATCGTATGGGGTTCAAATCCGGAGAACGTGGAAGGCACCCATCAGTAAAATTCTAGAGATCACACGATCATCTCCAAAGTTGGCACCAAGCAGTTCCTTCACTTGTCGACCAATATGAGGAGGTGCTCCATCTTGCATGAAGCCAGTGATTTCCAAGTATCGTCGTTCTCGCAAGGCAGGAATCGCAAGCTGTGCAAGAAGTTCACAATACCGTGCACTTGTCACAGAACATTTTACAGGAACTCGTTGTGTCACTTCCTCAAAGAAAAAGGGACCCAGAATAAAATCAGCGGTGAATCCATATAATACAGTCACGTATTCAGATGCAATGGCTTTTCATGCACGACATGGGGGAGCGAGGAACCCCATATGTAGCAGTTCTGCGTGTTCACCGCTCCTTCTAGGGTGAAATGTGCTTCGTCTGACCATAGAATGTTCCACGGCCACAGGTCATCAACCATCATCTTCGCCAGAAAGCGATAAGCAAAATCAGCGCGTTGAGAGGGATCTTGAGGTTTTAGCTGTTGTGCCAGAAGAATCTTGTATGGGTACCAATGCAGAATTGACCGCAAGACCTTTCGCACCCTTGACCATGAGATGGACAATTCACGTGCTGTTGCTCGAGCACTTGTTGCAGAATTTTGAGAAGAGGAAGCTCTGTCCACCACTGCAACAGCCACGTCCTTAACATCTTCGTCTGCAATCTTGCGCTGTCCTCTTCCTGGTGCTAGAGCCAAATCGCCAGTCGATTCAAATTCCTTTATCATTTTTCGCAACCCAGTATCTGACATGGACTCTTCTTCGCAGTCCTTTTAGACGACGATATGCTCGCAATGCAGCTGGACTGCTGCTATCATTCTGGTAAATCAACTTTGCCAGCAATGCGCGTTCTTTCTTGCTTAAAATCATGATCTTTCGTGAAAGCTTTTCACTAAACATAATGTAATGAATGGATCAATCCATTCCATTCTGAGCATGTTGACTTTCTAATTTGCATAAAGTTTCTGCTAATAAGGCCGACATTGAGAACGAACATATGCTGTAATCAAACAAAAACCTTGCCTGCTTGTTTAAAACAATAAAACTAGTTTTAAAATCTCCATTTGGCATTCCACAGCGCCACATTTTCACCTGGTGGTGAAAATTTGCACTAATTTTTTTCTTTCCGGAATTCTCTCCCCCATGGTCTGAAGAGCTTACATTTCAATTTGCATCGCAATCGGTTCATTAGATTGGGCTCTAGAGGGGTCTGAGTAAGCGAACTTATTTTATAACCATCCTGTACTTGCAACGCAAATGTATGCTGAAAGATATCCAAATCACTGCCATCCTTCAAGAGAAGCCTTGGAAAGATCATTGCACGTTTTCAGAAATTAGGTAGTGTTCAACAACATGCAAGACAGGGACAACCAAAAATAGCAACAAATGAGGACACTCCCGCAGTGGTTCTTCCTGCAGTTGCTGCTAATCCACATACCAGCATACGTTCTGTTGCTAATGAGATTGGTTGCAGTATAGGATCAGTGTGGAATGTGCTTCATGATCATAAATTTCTTCCTTAATGCACGTGACTGTGAAATACGTTCAGAAATATTGAAATTGGCTTCTTTGTCAAATTGATGATGGTCCACAGTTCACAAAGATTTTGTGGCCATATGAGTTAATAAATAACCTCCATTACTGGGCCAATGAAAATCCTCATTGGTTAAGAGAAACTGCTAATCAAATGAAGTGGAGGACAAGTGTTTGGTATGGCATCCAGTTATTAGTCACGTGTTTTACGATGGAAATCTCACTGGCCAGCGTTATCGAGATCTTATTCTAAATAATGCTGTGCAAGAGTTTATTGAAGAGATGCCATTAAGAGAACGTTGTGAAATTTGGTTTCAGCCGGATGGTATCTCACAGAAGCACGTGAATGTCTAAACTTGATGTTTCCAGATAAATGGATTAGAAAAGGTGGACCAGTCATACGGCCACCCGCTCACCAGACTTAATACCATGACCTTCTTCTTAAGGGGCCATGTAAAAACACCACCAGTAAGTTTAATACAGAAAGTAAGCCAGAAAAGATGATATGCTAACAAAGACAAAGGAAACACTGTTCCACAAGTAAAGTTATTCCATTTTTCTTGTGGAACAGTGATTTCCCTTGTCTTTGTTAGCATACCAGTAAGTTTAGCCAAGCTTTTTCTACTACAGGTTGGAAAATCGCGTGACGTTACTATAGCAAAGTCCGAGGCCGACGAGAGACAGGCCAGGGCACTCAAAAGTCACATGATCATCAGGGTCCGGGCAACAATTTATCCTTCATTGTCTCCATCTTGGATTTTAACAATCAATATTTTTTGGTTTGTTGGAAACAATGAAGGATGGATTGTTGGCCGGACCCCGATGATCATATGACTTTTAAGTGCCCTAGCCTGTCTCTCGTTGGCTTCGAGCAAAGTCGTAACCGACGAAAAAGACAGGCCGGGGCACTTAAAAGTCACATGGCCAAAGTAGAACGAGCAACAATCCAACCTTCATTGTTTCTAGCTTGCATTTCAACATCAGTGTTTTTCGTTTGTTGGAAACAATGAAGATTGGATTGTTGCTCGATCTATCTTGGTCATGTGACTTTTCAGTGTCTTTCTAGTCGGCTTTGAGCAAAGTCGAGGCCACCGGGAGACAGGCCAGGGCACTCAAAAGTCACATGATCATCGGGGTCCGGGCAACAATCCATCCTTCATTGTTTCCAACAAACCAAAAATTACTTACTTACTTACTTACTTTTCAAACCCGCTTATCCGTTAGGGTCGCGGGGGCAGCAGCCCTATGGAGGATCTCCAGCGATCGCGATCTTCCGCCATCAGGCGCATGTCCTCCCTGGTAATATCCAAGCGACTCAAACCCAGATTCTCCATGTAGTCTAGCCACCTGGTTCTAGGCCGACCCCTTGGTCTCTTACCCACCGGCTTGGAAAATAACAACTGCCTAGGAAGACTAGTTTGCGGCATCCGTATCACGTGGCCATACCAGCGCAACTGAGATCTCTCAATGCGGAGAAGTAGCGGCTCAACACCTAAAGATTCCCTTATTGTGCTGCTGTACACTCTATCTAGTAGTGTAACACCTGCCACACCTCTCAGGAATCTCATTTCGGCCGTTTGTACCCGCGATCGCAATCTTTCGGTCATTACCCAAGCCTCATGACCATAGGTGAGAATGGGGACAAAGATAGATTTGAAGACGGAGAGCTTGGCTTTGTTACCCAGCTCTCGTTTCGTTACCACGGATCGCCACAGTTCACGTCTGACACAGCTTGCTGCACCGATCCGAGCATCCAATTCTTTCTCCTGCCGTCCATCACTCGTGAATGCAATCCCGAGATACTTGAACTTCTCCATCTGTCTCAATGAGGCTCCCCTAACATGGAGAGCACACTGAGCAGGCTGTCTTGAAAGAACCAGAACTTCGGTTTTAGCCACACTGATCTTCATCCCAGCTTCTTCACATTTGGCTGCAAACCGGTCTAGTGCATGCTGAAGGTTCGTGCGAGAAGACCCAAGCAGGACAAGGTCGTCCGCAAAGAGCAACCTCTCCACCAGGCAGTCGCCCACACAAACACGCTCATCGCCTCGGCTGCCCCTGTCTATCCAGTCCATAAAGATAATGAACAAGATGGGCGACAGTACGCACCCTTGGCGGAGTCCAACACCCACGGTGAACGGTCTTGACTTAATGCCATTTATCCGGACACACATCTCAGAGCTTTCGTACAGAGACATGATAGCAACCAGTAATAGCACTCCATACTCTTGCAACACTTGCCAGAGCTTCTCCCGAGGAACTCTGTCATATGCTTTTTCGAGGTCCACAAAGCAAGCGTAGACCTCTTTTGCATACTCCCAGGATTTCTCAAAGATTTGCCTTAGAGCAAAGATGTGATCCGTCGTGCTTCGGCCAGGTCGGAAACCACACTGCTCCCCTGACAGTTTGGAGTCGACTATTTCCCGACTTCTCTTCTCCAGACACTTAGCGTACACTTTCCCAGGAATGCTGAGCAAAGAGATGCCTCGATAGTTGTTGCAATCTCTCTGATCTCCCTTTTTGAAGATAGGGATCACAATTCCTGTCTGCCATTGCTTAGGGGCCTGTCCAGATATCCAAGCAACTTGACACACTCGAGTCAGCCACAGGATACCATCCTGATTTAAGGCCTTTAACATCTCGGACCGGATTTCATCATCACCTGCAGCTTTGCCAGTCTTCAGGGACTTAATTGCCCATCTGACTTCTGTTTCAGTGATACTACCGTGACTATTCTCCGCTCCAAGGTGCACCTCGTATGCCTCAGTTGTTGTTGTCACCGGATTAAGAAGAGATGCAAAGTATTCCTTCCACCTATGCAATACGCTCTCCTCCGTTTTCAGAAGCCTCCATCTGAACTCTTAATAGTTTGTGATGAAAGAGACTTCTTTCCACGGAGGCGGCGCACGGTCTGCCAGAACACCTTGTTTGCCGAACCATAGTCTGCCTCCAATTTCTCCCCGAACTTCTCCCAGGCCTTGGCTTTAGCTGTTGATACTGTCTTTGCTGCTGCTTTTCGCGCCTCAGTGTACCGCACTCGACTCGAAGTTGACTTATTTGCAAGCCATAGCAAATAGGCTTCCTTCTTTGCCTTGACAGCTTCTTGGACTTCACCGTTCCACCATGCAGTCCTTTTCTCACCGCCCTGCGCCACACTCAGCCGCTTACGACCAAAAATTACTGATTGTTAAAATCCAAGATGGAGACAATGAAGGATGAATTGTTGGCCGGATCCAAATGATCATGTGAATTTTGAGTGCCTGACCTGTTTCTCCTTGGTCTCGAGCAAAGTCCGAGGCTAACGAGAAATACAGGCTCCTGCACTGAAAAGTCACCTGATCAAAATAGGTCTAGCAACAATCCAACCTTCATTGTTTCCAACAAACGAAAAAATATTGATTGTTAAAATCCAAGATGGAAACAATGAAGAGTACATTGTTACTCGAGCTTGTATGGTCAGGTGACTTTTCTGCGCCGGGGCAACACAACGAAAGTTGGAGTGGACGTGTCCAGTTAAACTTCCTATTTCAATTGTTAGACGTTGTTGATTCTACTTTGGCAACAATGTCTAACAATTGAAATAGGAAGTTTAACTGGACACGCCCATTTCAACTTTCGTTGGCTAGAGTATAATAAACAAGGCCTGCTCACTACTTGCTGACTGCGTCATCAAACGAGGGCTGACAATCCAACTTTCATTGTTTCAACAAACGAAAAAACACTGATTACAACAAGTGTTTTTTTCTTTGTTTTAAACAGTGAAGATTGGATTATCAGCCCTGGTCAAAGACAACTAGAAAGACAGGCCGGGGCACTAAAAAGTCACATGACCAAAGTAGATCGAGCAACAATCCAACTTCATTGTTTCCATCTTGAATTTCAACAATCAGTGTTTTTTCGTTTGCTGGAGACAATGAAGATTGGATTGTTGCTCGATCTACCTTGGTCATGTGACTTTTAAGTGCCCCGGCCTGTCCTTGGCCCTGGTTTGGTGAAGTAGTAATTAAGCTTTGTTTTTTAGGTTGCTTGGGCAACACCACCTACACAGCAGGCCCGCGCACAGAAACGTCATACATTGTTACATCACACAAAAATCGCTATTGTTAATCGTATTTCTACCAAAAATAAGCCCTAAATTTGGCCGTTTGATGATGATAACAATGTATGACATTTCTGTGCGCAGGCCTTCTGTCTAGGTGGTGTTAGCAAAGTCCGTAGCCGACGAAAAAGACAGACCGGGGCACTAAAAATCACATGATCAAAGTGGATCGAGCAACAATCCAACCTTCATTGTTTCTATCTTGCACTTCAACAATCGGAGTTTTTTAGTTTGTTGGAAACAATGAAGATTAGATTGTTGCTCGAGCTATCTTGGTCATTTCACTTTTCAATGCCCGGCCTATCTTTTTAGTTGGCTTTGAGGAAAGTATTTTTCGTAGGCTACGAGCAAAGTCCGAAGGTTGGATTTTTACTAGCACCCAGTTGGTTAGGTGACTTTTTCGCTTCCAGGCCTTGTTATCTCGTTGGCCTAGAGCAAAGTCGTTTTCTACTATTTCATGAGAGAAAAGTGGCTTGAAAATGAAGTTCACGAACATAATGTTTCGCTGTCAACACATGATCCGATCTTGGAATATTTCTTTTCCATGCTTTCCTTCTAAGTGGAATGCTTGGAGCTCTAAAGAGTTTAATATTCAGATCAGACGACTTTTAACCCTTTTTGCAATTCGTCATAAAACTTTACTCTACTTTGATTCCTCCTCTACTTCGATTCCTGCTCTAATTCGATTCCTGCTCTCATTTTCACGGATTGTTGGGAACAAAAACCTTAAAACAGTTGAGAAAAGTTTCAGTCGGTAAGTGGAAAACCTATACTAATCCATACTGAGCGATAGAATTTCTCCCCACCACAGTGCTCACAGCGCTGCTCTATCGGCCAGAGAAGAAAATGTCCAACCTGTAGTAGAAAAAGCCTCGGTTTAGCTGAACTTCAGCAGAGAATAACAATTTCATGTACAGCAATAACCGCTACAACAATGGCAGCTGTGAATCAATCCATTATACATCGTGTAGAATTGTATAGCATCTGAGGGTCAATATATTGAACATTTATTTTTGTAATTACCTATCGGTGTTTTCTGTGGCTTTATATTTCTATTGTCACAAAATTACTTTTTATTAGGTAACCATTGCTGCAATATCTAATCGGATAAATAATTTAGCCCAATTTTAGGGTGCTGTACAACTTTCCAATTGACTCTCTTTATCTATTGCGGTTTTCATTATGCATTAAATTTGACCTTGAAATTAAATGTGAAGGTAAAAGTTAAGATCGTTGTTAAATCTGATTTTGATAGAAGATAATTTTTTTGAAATCTGCAAAATTCCCATTAGTTATTGAGATATTGAGACTAGTAACAGAATTTTTGAACACCCTGTACAATTTATAGAACCCTTTCTGCATACTTTTAAAATTAAGAGCATATCCGTGGAGCAGTTAGTCAGACTTTGTGTTCATGGACGACAATGCACGGCCACACAGGCATGTTTTTTGAGTGATGGATATCAAGCGTTTGCAGTGGCCCGCATACTCCCTGGACCTCAATCCCATAGAACATGCCTGGGACGCTCTGGATAGACATGTGGCACAAAGGAATACCCCTCCCAGGACGCTGCAGGAACTGACAGCTGGGTTACAGGAAGAATGGGATAAGATCCCGACTGCTCTTCTCAACAATCTTGTGGGAAGCATGCCAAACAGATGCAAAACATGCATTGCGGTTCGAGGAGGCAATACTCGCTATTAAGGGTCTCACATTTCAAGCTGGTGACAAACAAGCAACATTTTTCTTTAGTCACTCATTGAAAATCTAGAAAAAGTCGTAGCAAGCTCCATTGAAACGCAGGTTAACAAGCCGGCAAATTCCACCCATCCGTCGGAGGGCGCCACCATCTGCTCACTACCATCGCTTAGCATGGGAAACGGTGAAACTGTCCATTCTGTGTTATTCTGTGGTATTACCCACCTTTACAAAGTCCACATCTATGATGCGATCAGCAATTGCTGGCTTTAGATACAGCATTCTTGCTTCGGACATAGTCATAGAAGGGGAAGTAGTGAAACTCCGTAGTTCTCTATGTTCCACCGCATGATGGCGCCACTGCTGTTTTGGCTCCAAGTTAATTTTTCTGTTAACTCTTATTTACAAAGTGATAAAATCTAAAATGAATGACAACATATCAAAAATAAAATTTCAATTGTGTATTTATTAAACTTTATTGCCTTTTATTATTAATAAATTTAGAACAGAATTATACTCTTAAAAAATAAATAACAGTTCAAGTATAATCAGAGAAAGAGTTCAAATATTAAGAGAGCAATTTTGCAAATTTTTTATTTGCTTTACTTTTCACTACATTACAAACATCTCTCCTCAATTCTCTAGCCAGAATAAAAAAACTAGTTTGGATATAATATAAAATACAGGGTGAACAAAATACAGTCGCTAAACACTTAAATTCTTGTTGCCACTCCTTACATGATATTAGTCTTTATATTCTTCATAACAACTTCCAT
Organism: Rhysida immarginata; assembly: GCA_023313115.1. NCBI lineage: Eukaryota > Metazoa > Arthropoda > Chilopoda > Scolopendromorpha > Scolopendridae > Rhysida > Rhysida immarginata. The sequence continues at coordinate 127,760 of JAHWFO010047778.1, read as the reverse complement.
AACAAAAAAGAAAAAAAGCATTTCAAGTCTTTTGCTCATGAAATTCAATTCCCTATAATGTCATTAACCTTCTTTCATTACCTTCCCCCCACTCCCCTCTCCCTCCAACTATTCTCTAATTTGTCAAGGGGCTTTCTACAGCTTCTTTCAGTGTCTTTGGCTTTCCCTCCCTACATTTTTCTTCCCTTCCCAGTCTATAAGCCCTTGCATATAAGACGTCTTTTAAGCCCCTATTATCACTTTACTTTAATATCCAAAAAGTCAGTATTTTTTTTACAGAATTTTACCACGCTGTGTTCATTTCTTTTTAATAAACTAATTATAAATTTAAAGAAACATTTTGTACCATAATCATGATATGAGAGTACTATGAATATGATTCTATTTGATTTTTTTTATTCAATTTATTTTTTAAATCTACTTACTTTCATTAACAATTTATTTAACTACATAACAAAGAAAAAATAAATAATATTTGTTCTACAATATCTTTTAAATCAAATTAAATAAACGACCCAAAATGCAAAACAATTCCTGTGATTGGAGCCAAAATTGCAGCAGCACCACAGTTTCACAAAACTCCCGCGGAGACAATTTGGAGTGACTGCACACTTTAATGTTCGGTTGCAAGTTTTTCTACAAATATCTCATCAAAAATTGTAAACTAAATTTTTTAGTCTACTTTTAACTCTAATAAAGAAATGTATAGAACAATTGGTTTCAGATAAGCATTAAAATAAAAAATTATTTTCTTCTATGTTAATATATAAGCATAAGAAGTTTCCCTACTTACCCTTCTATGATTATTCTTCGGACGACAGTAATTGCTGAAAAACCAAAACAGCAGAATTTCCTAATAACAAAACAGGAGATATGCTGGTCTTGGCATAAAGAGCCTTTATAGAGTCCCGTCTGCGACAGCCAAGACCATACTATCAATGCCCTCACAAAAAAAATTAAAATTCTCAGATAGAGAAGGTTGGGTGTGACCTCCCCTGGGGGAAGAATTTTATAATTTTTGAGTTTCTTGCGGTCATATATGAACCGTTGAAAGCAAAAGTGATATGAGTAATTTTTTTTCCATTTCTGACTTACATCAGTTTCTAATAGCTGTATGCTCAATTTATTTTGTGTAAAAGTGATGTTGGATATGCTTGAGACTGACTAGTTTAAACAGACAAAGTAAGCTGTTATTTCTTACCAAAAACGTTATAGAACTTCCTCTAAAATGTTGAATGTCTTAAATTCCACTTTTTGACTTACACCACTTTTGCATCCAATGGCTCATATACAGGGTAGCCATAAATGCTTTCCAACATTACAAAATTTTATTACAAAGAAATATCACAATTACAGCATTACAGCTGTATGATTGGTCGAAAAAGAACGACTGACTCATAAATTTTTTTTACAATGTAAATACACTCCCGCCATGTTTTTGCAGCATTTATTGTGTAACACCAGCAATAACGTCAGTAATTCTTCTCAGTGTGTCCAGATCAAGTTGCAAACACATTATCCTTGAAGTGTAGACTTGGAAAGGCTTCGTTGAAATGCTTCCTGCATAGCTTGAACAGTTAACCTGCTCGTGAAAGGGAGTCCACACTCACCGTCTTCTTAAACTTAATGTACTATGCAACGATGCTTTTGTAATCTTGTGCTGATCGTCTATATTCCTTCTTAAAAGTGCGCTCTGCAGTGATTGTTGACTTGATTTCATGGTACCATAAAACGAACTGCGGTTTCTTATGAACTCACGCCTAAACCTTAAGAGATAGACAAAAGTTTACAATTACAAATTTGTTCAGCACGAAATTTCGATCAATGGTTCACCCAAAAATCGCATTTACAACCATTTTCACGTTCTTGCGATTGTAGCGCCTCGTATACCAACTAATACTCCGTTTCCACGAACTGACAATTCTCGATTCGGGAAACTCGATTTGACAAACTAGATTCGCGGATCTAGTTTTATGATCCCAATCTAGTTTCTATCTCGATTGTCCGATTGCATTGTGGCATTGTTTGAAAGCGCAGTATGCAGTGCATTCAGGCATTGTCAACAATATGGATACCCAACTAAGGCGTAGAACTTTGTATAATTCTCTATTTATGCGTTTAAAATATCTACTGTTTAGTAATCAGCAAATTAGCCCATTAGCTTTATTATCAGCATCATAATTTATTATATTTTATGTAGAATTGCCAAACCAATCACAGCTCACCCATTTGGCAAAATGCAACTGCGAGTGCGAGCCTGCGATGCGAAACTAGTTTCGTCAATGAAACGAATTCTCAGAACTAGTTTGAACGAAAGTAGTTTCAAACAAGAAAAATAAGTTGTTGGTGAAACGAGTTTCGGGTCCACGGCATTCTGGATCCAGTTTAGCTAACCGAACCGAGAAAAATTCTGTTTGTGGAAACAGGGTATTAGCCAGTTTGCTAAACTATACAACTGTAACTTATTCAGTTTCTTTGTAATAAAATTTTTTAATGTTGGAAAGACTTTTTTGGCCATCCTATACAGGGTGTCCCATAACAGGTATAAAAACTTCGTGAGCGTATTCTACATAAAAAACTGAGACGAAAATGCCGAATACAATTTTTGTTTTAGATCGTTCATTTTTGAGTTATGGGTCTTCAAAGCTAGCGAATTTACCCTAATTTCGCATACAATTCGTTTTTCAATTCGTTTTTAAACTTGACTTAAATAGTGTCAGTTGTTGCCGATTATTGTTGTTTTAATTGTTATGCCGCTAATCGTTACTTAGAAAAATTGGAATTAAGTAAAGAAGATTACTTCGAAATATTAGTTTTGTACGGCGAGCGCAATAGATGTGCAAATGCTACAGCTCATGTTTGGGCAGAGCGGTTCCTTATTCGCCCGCGAATTTCAATAAATGTTGTGCTACATTTAATTCATCACGTACGTACAGAAGGAGTGACAATGCCAATTAATCGCGATGGACGGCCAAGACAAATTAATGTTCGAAATGAAGAACTTACTGAGCGTCTCATCGAAGAAGACCCAACAATGTACGCAAATTGGGAGCCGAACTCAACATTTCCAAATCAAGTGTTCATCGACAATTCAAGAAAATTAATTTATATCCGTACCGCTACGCGAAAGTTCAAAATTTACAACCTACGGATTATGAACAACGACGTTTGTTTTGTACATGGCTTCTAAATAAGACGAAAACTTTGTGCACAACATTTTATTTTCAGATGAATGTCACTTCACCAATGAAGGTTGCCTCAACCAACATAATTCAAGGTATTGGGCATCAGAGAATCCGCACCTTACACACCGCCATAACTTTCAAAATAAATTTGGAATAAATTTATGGGCTAGAGTTCACGAGAATTCAGTTGTAAGTAAAAAATAAGAGTTTCCACTATTTTCTATGACTCTTTTGTATAAATATCAATTATAAAACACAATAAAAAGAATAAAATGTCACATGAAGTACTAACAGGTCTATTGTTTGACATTTTCCCTTAATTACTGTACGCATTTATTTAAAATTTAGTTTAATTACCTTTACTATTATCATTATAACTAAAATTACACTGAAACTCTGAACATCACCACAATAAATCGTTGCAGATTAGACCACATGAGTTACCAGCCCGTCTAAATGGCGAAATTTACCAGATTTTATCCACCACATAATTCTCTTCTAGCACGCCGTGCTTTAGATCATGTCTTTTCAAATAGTAGATGGATTGGAAGAGGAGGAGAAATTCACTGGCCGCCTAGATCACCGGACCTCAATCCTCTAAATTTTTTGGCTCTGGGGGCCTCTAAAAATTGCCGTTTTTCGCACACCAGTTAACGACGTTCATGAATTGCGAAACAGGATCACCCAAGCATTGGAATCCATAAAACCCGCGATGGCAATAGCAGCTTGCAACAATCTTGTTCATCGCGCTCGTCTTTGTCTCGATGCTGATGGTGGCCACTTTGAGCATTTGATGTGAATTAAGATTCCATAGATTGTTATTAATAATTATGTTGTCCTTTTATTTATTATTAGAAATCAATGTTTATTAATTTATAATTCCTCTGCGTTTTCCAGTTGTAAAATACTATGATTTGAGGTTAAGTTTCACAAATTGCTGTAGATTTTTATTTAGACTAGTCATGACTTTGGGCAACACTGTCATAACACTGACAATCAATTCAGAACCCGTGTCCCGTGTGTTTACGTTATTATTAACGAATTGTATGCGAAATTAGGGTAAATTCGCTATCTTTGAAGACCCATAACTCAAAAATGAACGATCTAAAACAAAAATTGTATTCGGCATTTTCGTCTCAGTTTTTTATGTAGAATACGCTCACGAAGTTTTTTTATACCTGTTGTGGGACACCCTGTAGAATCAGTCAAAAAATGTGTACACACCTCATTAGATGCCATCTGTATACTATGATGTTTTCTTATAGATGTCATTACTTGCATAACTATAACAGTAACACCGTGATGGGAAAATTTGCAAGAAAAAACGAAGAGATCCAGTGCTTTGTCACGATCCGTTCAGAAGCCTTACAGAACAAGGTGGTTCTATCCTACATCGGAACGGCCGTGACGTCGGAAACGAATTCTCACGAAGAGCAGAGAGAAGCGAAGGGTGATGCGGTAAAGCAACCGAAAATCTAACCGATTGCGAGCAGTTCAGCCAACCTAGATAAGTAGAGTGGTTTATGCCGGAAAACGGAAGCTGTGAGAGAAAGAGGAAAAGAAAAGAAAGAGAGTTGGTACCTTGCAAACAAAAAAGGTGGTCGAAGAGAAATTAAGCTCGGAAATTGTGCAAGCGACCTTAAGCAAAGATAAAAGGCATACATTGGTGGAAGAAGTCTGAGATCATCTCAATTCAGAAAATAAGCAAATTAAATTGAAAAATTGTAGATAAGTTATAGTGATAGACATGTTTGTTGTCATATTCAACTTCATCTATTTCCAAAAAAAAAACAAAACAAAATAATTGAAATATGAATCGAACGATAAATTTTATTATAGGAGGTTCGGGAAAAAAGTTTGAGACCAGGGTGGAAAAGTCCATGCAAATAAATACCAACTGCTTTAACGAATGTCATATTACATAGACTATTTAAAGGCATACACAATAGTGCATTTGTCTACAATATGTTCTGGCAATCAACTACCAGATCACCAAAAGAGACAAATTGATGCATATCGAAAATGTGGAAAGTCAGAACGTGTTATTGCCGCTCTTATTGGTAAATCAAAGACTGCAGTCCACACTTATCTTGCTAACCCACAAATGTATGGAAAAACAGCGATCAGGACGGATGAAAAAGCTCAGTACAATAGCTGAAAAACAGATTACCAGTGCTGCAGGTGCCTCATCCGGTTCACCCAAGAACAGTCCGAAGTATGTTAAGCGGCATTAGAGCATCATGCGCGCATAAAGATGAAGTTCAAACCAAAATTATCTTCCCAGCCAAAAAGAAGCCAGACTTAACTTTGCAAAGCGATACATCAGTAATAGTCAACTTGGAGCCATATCGCTTTTAGTGACGAAAAACAAAAGTTTAATTTAGACGGCCCAGACGGTGTTCAGTATTTCTTGCATGATTAGTGTCAAGGATCAGTATATCTTTCACGGCGTGTGCAGTGCGGAGGATCGGTTATGATACGGGCTGCTTTTACCGAGCAAGAGAAATCCCAAGTGGCATTTGTTTCTCCACGATCGAAGGCAACCAACTACCATGACATCTTGAGCAAGTTCCTCCTTCCTCTTCGAGATCAATTAAATGATCCGGAATTCATTTTTCAGCAGACAATGGACCAATACACAAAGCAGCATCAACTTGGAATGGATAAATATCACACAATATCACATCAGTGAATTGGCCTGCCTGCAGTCCCGAACTTAACACGATTGAAAATTTGTGGGGTTATCTGGTTCGAGTGGTTTATGCTCATGGAAAACAGTATAACAGCGTCTCCGATCTGAAAAAGGCTTTACAGAACCCGTGGGACCAAATAACATCACGAAAACTTGAAGCTCTTGTTAAATCCATGTCGAAGAGACTCATTGATATTATTGACGTGAGAGAACGTCCAACAAAATACTGATCCACAAAGTTTTAATGATTCTCAAGGAAAATCCATCCTGGTCTCAAACTTTTTTCTCGACCTACGTACACGAAAATGCATCTTTATTTTAGTTTGCAATTATTTTTAGTTATTTTGGAAATAGATCAAGTGGAATGTGACAATAAACATATGAATCACTATAATTCATTAAAAATTTTGTAATACAAGTTTGCCTATTTTTAACCGAATTCTAAAAGGATGAGGTTCTATGTTCGTCTGTATGTATTTTTTGAAATGTGGTGGTATCAAACTTTTCTATCACTGTAGTTTGAAACCTGTAGGCTAAGATAATCTTGGATCAGCATGGAAAAGCGTTCGGATTGTGAAATTAAATACAACGCTTCCATTATATGAACATTTACGTTTTTCATGGAGTAACTTTGTGCACTTTCAAATCTCCAGGAAAATTTAACTCGGAATGCAGAGCTTCGTTCAAACGAGGTTTCACAGAAGCAAGTGAAGCCTACAGTATATTCCTGTGCTGCAAAAAAGGATATTTTCGAGAAGACACCGCCTGTGTCATTGAATTTGAACATTAACCGCAACTTTTCTATCAGAAATTTTTTATTGGTGACCGGTAAACATTTTATTTGCTCGCCGCATTCATGCCTTTCCTATTTGTGGATGGATTTGTGGGTTTGTTTGTTTGTTTCTTATACAAATCTACAGTTTTATTCCGATCTTGATGAAATTTTGTATACTTGACCTTCAAAGCATGAGGAAGTTCACTGTTTACCTCAGATTTCGAAAAAATAATAATTATTGATAAAAAATCGATATTCATGGTTATGGCAAGGCATATTAATGAGAAATATCTCATGACCAACAATGCAAGGAAAAGTTTGTGCAACAATGCTTATCAACAATGGTATCAACACGCAATTCACAAACACTCTGCACGGACCAACAATATATATCTCATGACCAACAATGCAAGGAAAAATTTGTGCAACAATAGGTATCAACAATGGTGTCAACACGCAATGCACCAACACTATGCAAGGATCAACAATATACAGGGAGATTCAGTCAATTTCTGACCATTTCAGTACTATGATTTATTAACCCATTAATGTTTACAAACTTAGCATTTCAGTATGATATTTTAGACAGTTCGGAGTTTTTATTCCCGTGGAAAAGTCTTGATGATATGCTCAATGTAGCCACCACGAACGTTTTGAACTGCTCGCAGCCGAATGGTGAAGTTGTTCATAACTCTATCCAGGATTTCTGCATGCACAAGGGTGCAGCAGTCGACGATGCTTTGTCGCAGCTGGTCTAGGGTTCTTCACCATGTAAAAAGACACTGTCTTTAAGGAACCCCCAGAGAAAAAAATCACATGGGTTTAGGTCAGGACTCGTAGGGGGCCAATGAAAGCCACCCCCGAATCGATCTGGAAACCTGTTTGAAATGACACGATTTCCGAATTTCTGATTGAGAAAGTCTAGCACTTCATTAGTGGTGTGAGGCCTAGCCCCATCCTGTTGAAACCATTGATGTCGAAGCGGTATAAGCCTTCTTCGCAGCTCGGGGATGAAGAAGGTTTCCAACATGTTAAGGTAATCGAACCAACCTTGTGCGAACATTTTCGACAACTTCGGCCGTTCGAACACGAGCTTCGCTCCGGCCTTTTTTCTTGCCTTTAACGCATCCAGTGGCACGAAATTGCTTGACAAAGTCCATGATTGCTTGCCTGCCTGGGGCGTCTCGACACTTATACTCCTTCCGGAACTTTCTTTGCACGGTTACAGGTGATTTTGTCTCGAAATACCATTCGACAACTTTACATTTCTGCTCTGTTGATAAAGCGGGAGCCATTTTTCAACAATACGATTTTCATGCAACGCCATTGCAATAATACAAACTCCAAGTATTTAGAAATTCGATATGGCGCTCATATTCTTTCAATTGTTTATCCCTAATGCACGTCATTCGAGTGAAATGGTCAGAAATTGACTGAATCACCTTGTATATCTCATGACCAACAATGCAAGACAAAGTTTGTGCAATATAGATAAATTTCAATTTGTAACAATGCATAGAATTCTTGTTATTCAGGCTTTTCTTAGAAAAGAGAGTTCTTAGTACTTAACAGTTTCTTGAAATTTTTAAAATTGATCAGTAACTGGAGGTAATAGAGAGTTAGCAGACTATTGAGAAAGAGTGGAAAGACGACAGAAGAAGCACTCCTTTAGCTCCATGCTGTATTGAGTATTGTCCGCGCGCCAAATATCTAATGTGTTTATTTTTAAGATATTTCAAAATTTATTTTAAAAAAAAAAGTCCGAGACGGGCCGCGGTTATCACTTAGATTATTTGGTAGCACAGCAAGTCCAAACATTTCCTAAAAATACATTTTGATTATATTCTGTGGGACAGTGTATATTTTCGAAACTGAGATGATGATAATGCGATGATTGAACGTTCGTTTCCAAGAATTATTGTTAATGAGCATAAAGTGAAGATGCAGTGACAGAACATTATTAAGGCTGCGTCTATTGATTAGGCATAGGAGTCAGGCGTGTCTCCCTTGACCTCCCTATCAAACGTCCAGACGATTGGCAAAAAATTGTGTGTCTGGAAAGGAAAGAGAAAGAACGAGTATTGGTCGGAGAAACTCAGCAACTAAAACAGAAAAAGCTCTACGGGCGTTTGAAACATCTGAACAACAGGAGTTTCGAAAAGAGCAAGAGGGTATAAGAGCTTCTACGTCAAGGGCAAGAAAAACATGAGTCTAAAATATCTGGTGATGCTCCGCAGTGGTGAGGCAAGTCAAGAACAGTTTCGATAAATTCCAGGTATACACATAGACTTCCTGGTATTTTTAGTAGAATGGAAAATCCCTTTGCTCTGTGTTGTATTGATTGAGTTTTTTTTAACCAATTGGGAGTTATAATTTAATTTTTTGAGATTTTACCTACAAGTGGACAACGCCGGCTACCTCTGCTAGTCTATCTTTCTTCTATCTATATATATAAAATTGGATATATGTATATATGTTTGTGTCTTATACAAATCTACAGTTTTATTCCAATTATGATGAAATTGTGCACACTTGACCTTCAAAGCAAGAGGATAAGCACTGTCTATGCGACATTTCTCAAAAAAAAAATTTTTTCGAAATTATTCAATGAAAATCGATATTCAGATGGCAGTGCCATCCTTTGGGAGCATTTTAAAAATAGTGTTTTCGATTTTAAAACATGAACTTTTACTATTATTAAGTACTAAAAGATGCTTTTTATATATATGAGGTCTCATGAATGAATTTAACGTTAAATTAATGGCAGTCTAAATTGTTTTAAATTGTATAGTGGAACCATTGTGGTTCATTGGAACTTTGAATGCTAACATATGGCATGTTATATACCAAACAATTTGGAGTGAAGTCTCATGAAAGTATATAACGTAACGTTAATAATAGTCGAATTGTAATAAAAGCACCCGGTTTAGCGGAGTCATTATGGTTCATTGGAACTTTCAATGCTTAGATATTTCCTGGTTATACATGTATATCTAATAACTTAGAATGATGTGTCATGAATGTATCTTCTTCTTCTTCTATCTATATCTATATATCTATCTATCTATATATATAAAGAAGGATGTTTGTGGGCTTGTTTGTGGGTTTGTGTGTTTGTTTGTTTGTTTTTTAAACAAATCTACAGTTTTATTCCGATCTTGATAAAATTTCGCATACATGACCTTCAAAGCATAAGGAAGGTCACTGTCTACCTCAGATTTCGAAAAAATAGTAATTATTGATAAAAAATCGATATTCATGGTTATGGCAGGACATATTAATGAGAAATATTTCATGATCAACAATGCAAGACAAAGTTTTTGCAACAATAAGTATCAACAATGGTATCAACACGCAATTCACAAACACTCTGCACGGACCAACAATATAGATCTCATGACCAACAATGCAAATAAAAGTTTGTGCAACAATAGGTATCAACAATGGTGTCAACACGCAATGCACCAACACTATGCAAGGATCAACAATATATGTCTCATGACCAACAATGCAAGGCAAAGTTTGTGCAACATAGAATTCAATGCATAGAATTCCTGTTATTCAGGCTTTTCTTAGAATACAGAATTCTTAGTACTTAACAATTTCTTGAAAATCTTTAAAAATGATCAGTAACTGGAGATAATGAGTTAGCAGACCATTGAGAAAGAGTGAAAGACGATAGAAGAAGCACTCATTTAGCTCCGTGTTGTATTGAGCAAATGGTAAGCAAGTAAATAGAAGAATCGGCGACCACACAAAGTGATTTATGGCCAATTTTTCCTTCAAGACATCGAAAGAAGAAAGGAAATTGCAACAACATCAAGTGTACATCTAAAGTAAGATTACGTGAGCAAAAAATTATTTAGACTAGAAAGCATCCTTGCAAAGGTCCATCCGTTGTGAGCCTTTAAAAATTTTTTTTCGGTAAATCAAGTCCCGGTATATCATCTAGAATGGATTTTTTCAGTGAAGAGGTAAATTCCTGTCGATTTTTATTAGAATGGATATTTCCTTCGCTCTATATTGTAGTAATTGAGTTATTATTTAACCAATTTGGAGGTTTAATTTAGCTTTTTGAGGTTTTTCTGTTTACTTACAAGCGTAATTATCTCGGGTAACGCCGGATCCTCTGCTAGTATAACATAAAATGATAGTCAAAATTGTTTTAAAGGCACCTGGTTTAGTGGAAATAAATATGGTTCATTGGAAATTTGAATTCTGAGATATGGCATGTTATATATCAAACAACTTGGAGTGACGTTTCATGATTGAATATAACGCGAAATTAATGGTAATCGTAATTGTTTTCAATACACCTGGTTTAGTGGAACCATTATGGTTCACTGGAAATTAGAATGCTAACATATGGCATGGTATATATCAAACAATTTGGAGTGAAGTCTCATGAATGTATATAACGTAACATTAATGATAGTCGAAATTGTTTTAAAGGCACCTGGTTTAGTGGAACCAATATAGTTCATTGGAACTTTCAATGCTAAGATATGCATGTTATATATCAAACAACTTGGAGTGACGTTTTATGATTGAATATAACGTGAAATTAATGGTAATCGTAATTGTTTTAAAGGTGCCTGGTTTAGTGGAACCATTATGGTTCATTGGAAATTTGAATTCTGAGATATGGCATGTTATATACCAAACAATTTGGAGTGAAGTCTCATGAAAGTATATAACGTAGCATTAATGATAGTCGAATTGTAATAAAAGCACCCAGTTTAGTGGAACCATTATGGTTCATTGGAACTTTCAATGCTTAGATATTTGCAGGTTATAAATCTAATAACTTGGAATGACGTGTCATGAATGTATATAATGTAAAATGATAGTCAAAATTGTTTTAAAGGCACCTGGTTTAGTGGAATCAATATGGTTCATTGGAACATTCAATGCTAAGATATGGCATGTTATACATCAAACAACTAGGAATGACGTTTCTTGATTGAATATAACGTGAAATTAATGGTAGTCATTAATTTTTTTCAATACACCTGGTTTAGTGGAACCATTATTTTTCATTGGAACTTTGAAGGCTAATATATGGCATGTTATATATCAAACAACTTGGAGTGACGTCTCATGAATGAATATAACGTAACATTAACGATACTCGAAATAGTTTTAAAGGCACCTGGTTTAGTGGAACCAGTATGGTTCATTGGAACGATCTATGCTTAGATTTGGCATGTTATATATCTAACAACTTGGATTGACGTCTCATGAATGTATATAACGTAAAATTAATGATACTCGAAATTGTAATAATGGCACCTGGTTTAGTGGAACCATTATGCTACATTGGAACTATCAATGCTAAGATATGGTATGTACGGAGACGTTTACAACCACCTCATTGAAACTGGGGGAGTATTTAATATGCATGATTTATTTGTTTATTTGGCCTTAAAATTTCCATATTTTCCGAGCTACTAAGTTTATTGATGTGGTAGCTGACATTTCTCAAAATTTTATTAATCAGAGCTGGTTGTGCGAGAGGGCCATTCTTGCTGTGAAAAACGATGATGTTCATCATATGAACAAAATGATACTTGAAATGATACCAGGTCCCGTGACTGAATATAATTCAATAGACACAGTGGTGGATGCCGGTGAAGCAGTCAATTTTCCAACTGAGTTTTTGAATTTCCCTCGACCCTGGCGGATTTCCACCACACCACTGCTTAAGAAATTTGGATCCCCCCAGGTTATGCAATGGGACCCGACTTTGCTTAAAGAAGTTGTTGCCGAATGTGTTGGAAGCAACTATCCTCAGTGGCAAAGGAAAGGGGGAAACAGTTTTTATTCTACGCATTCCTCTCATTCCGTCGGACCTGCCATTTAGTTTTAAAAGACTGCACCTCACTGTACGACTGGCGTTTTCTGTATCCATAAAACAAACCACAGGGGCAGTCCATCCAGTGCTGCGGCATTAATTTGAAGACTCCCTGTTTAAGCCATGGGCTACTTTATGTTGCTGTTCATGTATGGTTCCCCAAAAAATTTAACCATTTTTGCCCCAGGCGGTCAAACTACCAATATTGTATATAGTCAAGTACTGGATTCAGATAACACGCATTTACAGTATATTTATACTAATTCTTCTTTAATGATTATAAAACTTCACTGTGGCTTAATTAAGTGCAAAAGAACATCATGAAGCAAGGAATAGAAAGAATTATACTTTTTATGAATCTCTATTTTCCTTGGACGCTTCATTGGATAATACTTTATAACCCAAAGTTTGCTTCGCCCCAGGCATCATTAGACTGGTTGCTCCTCCGCACTTTGCTCGACATGTACACTACATGATCAAAGGAGTTGGGACACCCCTGTGAACACCTGGGGTGTTTCTCCTGGACTGGACTGGGCCCGCTCATCAAGGTGGACGGAAACCTCAATGCTGATGGCTACAGGACCATTCTGGATAACTGGGCACTTCCAGCGCTCTGGGAACACTTCGGTGACGGGCCGTTCCTCTCCCAGCACGACAATGCGCCTTGCCACAAAGCAAGATCCATATCCGACTGGTTTGACGAGATGCAGGTTGAAGAACTGGATTGGCCCGCCCAGAGTCCTGATCTCAACCCCATCGAACATCTTTGGGACGAATTGGAACAACGTGTGAGATCTAGGATGGTTCGCCCTACATCCGTCCAGGTACTGACCACGACACTCCAAGAGGAATAGAGGTCAATACCTGTGGACCGTATGCTATGTAGGGTGGAGGCAGTGATAGCAGCTCGGGGTGGTCCTACACACTACTGATTTAAGCTTTTTACGGCTTTACGGTAGAGCAACAGGTGTCCTAACTCCTTTGATCATGTAGTGTACGTTGCAAAAACAAAATTCGCGAAGAATAAGCTTTAAACACTGAGTTGCTGAGGCATGATAAATTAGTAAAATAAACGTTGCTAGGGCCGTCGGTATAAAATACGCCGACTTTACTCTGTGTTTTTGGTATCGAATGAATCGAATACGAAAATTCTGGCAGTGTCGAATAGTATCGTGTGCTATAAATTATTCAATACTAAAGGATTCGATATTGTCAAATATTTGATACCCAATACAAGGGGTCCTCGATTTACGACACTAATTGGTTCCCGGAATGTGTGTCTAAGTCGAAACATCATTTTTATCAGGAAAAATGGCAAGAGAAATTGCAATTTTTATGGTCGTAAGTGAGAAACAAGCATCGTAAAATGGTGGGAATTTATAAATATCGTAAATGCTAAACGTCTTAAGTCGAGGATTCATTGTACTCGATACCAAATCATCGCTTATCACTACTATTTATTTTAAGGCCTCCTTCAACTTTATTAAATGTAGCTTCTGTGAAAAGATTAAAGACAGATAAAAAGCTCTCTATTCTGCAAGCCTTATTGCATCTACGCTGTGAATATGTAGACCAAAATAGAGGAAATTTAACAGTCCTATCTAAGAATGGTTATATGTAATATTGCCCAACCACATATTTTTTTGGTTAACAGGACCATTATTAGTTACATTACCTGTTTAGAGTAAGGAGAGTATGCTTATTTTTTCCGCAACTGCTTATTTTTTTCTCAAAAGTATTTTATATTTGTAGTTGTAAAAATGTTACCTTTTTATCTTATTAACTCTTACATATGTATAAATGACATGAATAAAGATGATTCTGATATCAGTTGCTTTGTGATTGATATTTTATTCAAATCATAAAATATTTCTATTTTTTAAGTACACAAACATGAACAAAAAAATCTCAGAGAGTTTTCAGGCTTAATTTATTAGCAGTTGATTCTTTATATGGAACCTTCCATTTGGTGAGATATATTAATATTTCCTCTTGGTGGAAAATCTAACCACATAATACATGTATACTTATTTACTGATATTAAGGCATTCAAAGCTTTATGTGGACTTTTTTATCTTATTTTAAAAATGATTGATGACTTCTCTTTGAGATGATTGATTTTTCATATCCATGAGTTCTTCTTCCCAAAAACGCATCAAATCATCTGCTGCCTCTTCATAAAGGAGAATGGTCTTGTCAACAGATAATGAAAGACTTAATTTCCCATTAAATGAAAAAATTAGAAATTCTAGACCTGAAAAAGACAAATGAAAACCTTGTAAAGGTTAACTATAGAAAATTCATATCCTATTAGTCTTCTCAATTAAAGAATAAAATTACTAGGAAAGCAACTGAATTTATTAATTAATGTAATGTAATGTTAGTAACAGTTTTTATCTTTTATATTTTTATCAGCAATATACCAATATTCGTTCATTTTTGTTAATATTTTACAAAATTAATATTCACAGACTAAATAAACAGATAAATTACAAACAAAATATATTTTTAAAATTTCATGAATTAAGATGATAATCCTGACAAGGAAACAAAATACTTAGGTTTAATTTTAAATGTTCTAGTATCTACTCCTACGAGGGAGTTTTGCGCCATCCCAGTAAATATCGACTGCTACGAGATGACAGTAGCAGCCGGGACCGACGGCTTAACGTGCCCTCCGAAGCACGGGGGGTTTCATGATGGAAGAGCCGCTGGCGGACAAACAAACCAGTGGCTGTCACCAACTGCTGGAAAACCAGCTATGGTCACTTGGCAAATGGGTCAGACTAAAGTCCTCCAACAGCCGTGCCCCAAATAGCTGTCCCGCCAGCAGTGGCCCTCAAGCCCTGGCCGTCACCCAGCCAGCAGCTGGCCGCGCCTGAAGTTGCTGAACTCCATCGATTGGCAAGCCAACCGACGAGACAGCCACGGCCACCCCCAATTTTAAATGTTACTATAAACTTTGTAGGCAAATCTACGAACTGCTCAAAACACATTTGGGCAATAAAGTCTTGTGATTTTGGTGTTCTGGCATGCTAGGACTTTGTGCATGTGATAAAAAATTTTATTTCTGTTCTCTATGGATTTTCAACTAAATTTATTTTGTAATAAACCAAAAATTTAATTTTATGGTGGCTCAGTTACATTGGTAAATAGGGAGGGGGTGGAGTGTTATTATATCAATTTTATTTTTTTTTTTGTTTTATTTTTATTACCGTTTGGAATTTTTCAAATTTGATTTGTGGGGAATCCTGATATTAAGAAATACTTGTTACCCAACGTACAAGATGTTTCTAATATCTTCCAATGCCGTTTACAATTGACTGATAGCTCGCTATGTAACAAAACAAAAGTAGTTTTAACTCTAATGGTCATATTGGTTTGATGTGACTGGCATTGATAATACGGCGAAGTGAATTGGTTGATTGACAGGGCACGGTTAATAATTTCGCAATTAGAATTCTTCAAGTCAAATTCAAAAGTTCTCAAAAAAAACTCCAATAGGATTGGTAAATTTAGCCTAACCTGAGGCAATTCCCCATGGACGTACAAGGTGTGCAACTACGTTTCCAGGTTTCACACATGGATGGCGCTAACGACACATGTAGTCGACATACATGCCGGAAGTTGTGCTTCTTCATAGCGTGGACAACTGTTAACCAATAACCAGTCGTAATACTAACGCATATCGCAACGCAAAAATATTTTTCCAACAACAAAGATGTTGGCTTTTGCGCCAAACAAACAGCATTTGCGGGAACCTTTGCTTTTCTGCTTTAACCTGATAAAAAATGCAGCTGAAGCACGTAGGCCTACGAAGGCTGAACATACACCATCGTAAACTACCTGTGAAGATTGGATTAAACGCTTCAGAAGTGGCGATTTTGACACTGGGCACAAGGAGCGATCCAGAAGACCAAATACAATTGAGCAGGAAACCGGAGGAATGTCAATGGGCATCGTTACCGACAACTGATCAATCTGAACCATGCATTGCTCGAAAAACGGCCAGGGACCATATTTTCGAATTTTTCGTGTTAACAACTCACATGAGTTGAGCGTGTCACGTGGTACAAATACGAACGATCAAACAAAATTGATATTCTCGAAAATCAACTCCTGTGCTTTTCGTTCTCCTCGTGAGAGTTGTCAAATCACGTGAGTAGAGCTTGTGAGATAGCTACGCACAAAAAAAAAAAAAAAAAATGGCCGACGTATTCGCTACTCTGTATTATAATCAGAGCATTGGAAACAGCGGAAAGGCATTGTTTGAGGAGACAGCGAATTTTACGAACGCGGATTGATACTTTCGACCTTCATGAGGAATATTTTCGTCACTTATTTCGACTATCAAATAGACAACCTTCGACCGATTTTAGGGGATCAAACTCGAAGATCAGCATTAATCCTACAAAACAGAGGGATAATTTGCGGTATCTGCACAATCGCGCGATGACTAATCACGCGACCAAGGTAAATGATATCTTTATTAATTTACTTCTTAGCATTTTACTCGTGACCACATAGAAATGGGATTGTGGGAGATAATATCAGCTGGTTAGAGGGGGAGGGTCTTTAAAACATCTTTTCACTTATCTTGGTCGCGCGATTGTGCGGATAGTGCAAATTAACCCTTTTTTCCCTTCCATAATTGACATATTTGCTCCGAGGCAAGAATTCAATTTTCTTCCTAAGTCATCCCATAAGTCTTTTAGCATGTTCTTCGTAAACTCATTATAAAATTTTCCTTTATAGATTCGTGTATTATTTTCGATAAAATGAAATTTCTTTTAGCACATCTGCGATTCTTTTCTTTGCCTCCATACTGAGCGATTGTTTGGGAACAGTTTCCTATTATTTAATTGGTTCTTCATGAATAATCTCGATAGAAATGTCGAAACTCGTGTGAGTGTGACGTAATTCACCAGTCGTGTTCGTTTTGTAGCTTGAACTGCAGAATAGCAATCGCGCTTGCATCGTCCAGGACACTATCAAAACTCTGAAATAGGATCTGCTACCGCACCCGCTGTATTCGCCAGACCTGGCCCTTTCCGATTATCACTTGTTCCGGTCGATGACGCATGGCTTGGCTGGGTTACACTTGCCCATTTTCGAAGAAGTGAAAGATTGGTTGGATAACTGGTTTCGACCCAAGAACGCGTCGTTTCATCTTCGCTGTATTCATGTATTGCCAGAGGGATGGCAAAACATTTTATGTGGCGAGGGAAAATACTTTGAATAAACCATTTGTTGTATTTCTCTTGATATTTTTCCTTTGTCACTGATCCAAGAAACCCGGAAACTTAGTTGCGCACCTAGTACTAGTGCTCGTGAAAAAAGTTTCCTAAGTCCCAAGTTGAGCACATATCTCCGAAACTAATTTTGTTCATTAGCAAATACTTGGTAGACCTAACTAATGTTATCAACAGCTAATTGTTGTTAGGCCTAGAGTTATCAAAAGTTAATTGCTATTAAGCCTAATGTTAATGAAAGGTAATTTCTAGCAATAGCAAATTGCTGCTAGACCTAAAAAATTAACATCTAATTGTTGGCAATAGCAATTAAATCTTAGGCCTAACTAATGTTCTCAAAAGCAAATTGTCATTAGGCCTAATGTATTAATAGCTAATTGTCCATAGCAAGTAATTGTTATGCCTAGCTAATGTTATCAACAGCTAATTGTTGTTAGGTCAACAGTTATCAAAAGTTAGACTATCAAAAGCAAATTGCTGTTAGGCGCAATGTTATCGAAAGGTTATTTCTATCCAATGATTTCAAAAATAATAAAGTCTGGATCAAGCCTTCTCTGAGCGCATTAATACAGGCACATGTCTAAATAACTGCCTGGAAAATAATTGCTGCAAAAAATCGTCGTTATTATATGAACAAATATTTCTAATCAATTTGCTGCAAAATATTTGTAATTACAAACCTGAAATGGTATTTAATTTGTTAATATGATGTATTTTGAATTTTTATATGCAAAAATTCCAAAATTATTAAAAAAAATCATATTTCGACTCTTCGACCATTGTTAAAGCTATAATGCGCGTTACGAAGGCATTGTTGTAGCATGCGCATACTTCGTTAGCTTGCGCTCGTTTGCAGCTCGCGTTCGCATCTTTAGTGTGCGGTCGTTCCATTTCAAACAAAGAAAAATGATATAGGAATACTTCCGAAGGTTATAAGAAGAAATTTATTCATAATTAGAAGTCGGTTCAGAGTATCAATTACAAGGAAGAAAAGTGCTGAACAGATTACACATAAACGTCGCATCTTTGTGCAAACAATAGAAGCGACTTCTGCGTTTTGTCGATGAATTCATAATGTGTGAAAGGAATGAGCGTGTTAACACGGGTACATGTCTAAATAATTGCCTGGAAAAATAATTGCTGCAAAAAATCATGGTTATAATATGAACCAGTCTTTCTAATCAATTTGCTGCAAAATATTTGTAATTACAAATCGGAAACTGTATTTAAGTTCTTAATTTGTATATTAAATTTTTAAATTTTTAATTTAATATGCAAAATTTCAAAATTAAGAAACTTATGTTTCGACTCTTCGAGCATTGTTAACGCTAGCTTACAACATTCGCCCGTTACGAAGGCATTGTTGTAGCACGACACACTTCGTTAGCTTGCGCGCGTTCCTCTGCTCGCGTTCGCATCATTAGCGTGCAGTCGTTCCATTTCAAGCAAAGAAAAATGATATAGGAATACTTCCGAAAATTATAAAAAGAAATTTATTCACATTTACAAGGAAGAAAAGTACTGAACAGAATGCACATAAACATCGCTTGTTTATACACACAATAGAAGCGAGTTCTGCGTTTTGTCGACGAATTCCTAATTTGTGTGTCACGCATAAGTTATGAGCGCAGTGTAAATAAAGATTCTTAATTCTAAAGACACAGAGCATAACTTTAGGTAATAATAATAAGAAATTAAATTTATTCATTGAATTATTGGTTATAAATACCGCAATTTGGAATAGCTGAAGGGAATCAAAATACAACCCCTTTGATTAAGGTAAGTTAATTTTACAACAATAACTAAGCTATTCTCCGTGACCTCCGCGTACGTGCAGAAACTCACGTCAAGGTATTATGGCTCTTAGGTTATCGATAATACTTCACAAATCTAAACTTTAGATATATTTCTAATTTACAATTTGAATAGGCGTAGTACTGCCAACTATCCGACTACGTAGGGATAAGCGTACTTTCTTCGCCGAGGGCTTGCTTCTGCTGACCATAAAGGCGAGTATGGCTATGGCATCGAATAGAACGCACCTCCAAGAAAGCGTTCAGGCCCTGGGACGACCCCACAGGGAATCTAACAATGAAAGGTAAGAAAAGTAAAATATTACAAACGTTGTCGACGCAGTTCTAAACGTACCCTTAAACATTAAACCTAATCCCCCTTTTCAGCAAAGAAAGTAACGGCTAAACTCCTAGTTTTACTGTTAAATTACGCAGTCGCAAAACTAGAAAGCTCATACGAAAATTCCTGCGGCCTGGAAAGGCTTAACACGCCAAGCACCGAACACTCCTCTTTAATAGAGGATAGAGATGCTTTTAATGGCGGGCGGGAAATTTCGAGAGACATTTCGTGACCAGACAGAGCCAGTTAAATAATGAATGAAACATGGCTTACCTGTCGTGCGGGAAAAACTCGCCTGTATGTAAGCGGAAATCGTCCAGGGAAATATACCGGTCCAATATTGCTCCCCTGCTTGGCTGCTGCCTGCTGCTTCGTCCAACTCGGCTGAGTTTATCCACCGTTGCACTCCTTCTACGACGACCAACGAACGAGTCGTGTGTTGCAGAAAGTTCGGGCCGTGACGAACGGAGAATTGCCGTGCTTCTAATCGTATGAAGCCTCCTCTGCTCCCGTTGTGGCTGCAGTCGCTGTCATGGCTGTTTGGTGGGCTGGAAGTGGGAAGAACGCCTGGCGAAACGCTACAACTTGTTGACGAGTCCGTGGTGTCGTTTTCTATCGGGAAAACTTTAAAAACACCTTCATTAACAAACGTCCCAAGCCTATCTGTCTTAGACGCGCACGTGCTCGCGGCGAGAACTCCGTGCTCTTCTCCCGTCGAGCTTGTCACTCGTGGCCGTCTCTCACAAAGTCCTTTTTGCATAGTAGAGCTTCTACGGTTTGTTGGGCTAACCTTCTCGTGTCAATCACTCTCCTCGAATTTTGTTTCCCGCCTCGCCTTATTCGCATTGCGCAGTCTTCCGCGCCGCTTCCGTGATTTCCGCCCGCCTCCTTCTTTCCTAGAGAGCTCACTTGATAAACTCTCGCCGTTTCGCTTAATTTTGCCACCCTGTGGCGCTGCTCGAACTCCGACACTATTATTTAGCT
>JAHWFO010047778.1:60308-86885 GCA_023313115.1 Rhysida immarginata | reverse complement strand
TCCATAACCTTTTTGCGCTTTATTCCCTTATAAATAAGGACGCTTGAGATTGAGAGAGCGATAAAACAATTATTTCTAGAGCCTCATCATTTTTGGTTTCCCACAAGGTACGTTTTTGCATTGCGTCGGCATCCCCTTCAACAATTGGTGGTTCCTCTCCCTCTATTACAATTTTATATAATCCCCGGGTTTTAAGTACAACTCCTACCTTGAATGCCCACGTTGGGTAATTGTCCCCTTGAAGCATCTCCAGTTGTCTTGAAGACCCGTAGTTGGAAGTCGCCATGTTCTCGTCCGTTTTCTTTGTCCGGCTGTCAAAATCAGGAACCACGTTGTAAGTCGGTGACCACGCTGCAAATTCTTAACCACCTTGCTGATCCTTGGAATTAATTTTTATTATATATTAAATGGATACATTATATGTTACAGATATGTGATATGAATATATGGTCCGTAGACTCAAACCGCTGTTAGGCGGTGTATAACAGGTCAGTTCATTATCAGTTCATAACGGGAGCTGCTGTGATGAAACCCATACAGCGTGGGGTTAGAGAAGGGAATGAATGAGAGCATCCCTGACCCTTGCAGCACTTCCTTATATAAGAGCGCTGACCCTTGGAGTGTTGACCCTTGACACTTGACCCCTCCTTTGTCTCCTTACAACGATGACCTATGTCCGGGTGGGCGGTGAAGTCAGTCGTCGTGTTGTCTGTCGTCATGAGCGCGCATATTCATTATTTTGTTGGGCAATTTCTTATGCAAATTCCGATCTATCCGTAGCTTAAACGTTCGTTATCCGGACATCTTAAGCCCGCTACACTAAAGAAATTGGCCTAAGATGTCAATTTACGTGTAGCGGTTCGGGTAACCAACTTTTTAGCGATGATGAATCGGAGTTTGCATAAGATATTATACTGATTGAAAGTATATGGTGCTAGTGCGTTAACATGTCGTTAAGTTTTATCTTTATTTTCCGTAAGTATTAACGGCAAATCTAATCAGGAACTCAGAATACAGGCTATAATGAACAAGATAGGCTAAGCTTAGCTTTTATCAAGAACATATGAAATCACTAGGCCTAATCACTTGTTAAAGGTGATATCCGATCGCTTTTCTCTCTTATTCAAACAAACGCCGAGCAAACGTAAGGCATCCTCGTAAATGTCACTACATTGCTAAATAATTATAATAATAAGCTAGAATAAAATCCAAAGAAAGGAAATGCATCTTATTAGCTACAGCTTGCATACGTCGTATACCTCAACAGTAATGGCTGACGCTATTTACCACGACTTCATAGTGGGGGCGCTGATGACCAGTTAATTTACATTAGTGCGGGCGCTGATGAGTGGAAATTAACACCACTCTAATTATATTAATCTCGTTGGATTGGTGGAATAGCGGTTGCTAAAGGAGAGACGGAGAACGAGCGAATAGGAAGGCGCGAAAGGAAGAGAGAGAGAGTTGGAGGAAGAAAGAGAGAAAGAGAAAGAGAGAGCAGTTTAGGATTTTGATGAAGACGGAAGAAGAATCGGAGCTTAGGTGTCTAGGCTACCCTTCCCGGGGACTCGAAGTCAAGAGGGGCTTCTAAGCGGGCACGCGAGCAGCAGGTTGGGGGCCATCCATAAATTACGTCACACGTTAATAGGGAGGGAGGGGGCCAACAAAGTGTGACATCGTGTGGCAAGGGGGGGGGGGGGCCGAGTCGTAAGCTTCGTATAAATCTAAAGTATTAAAACTCTAAACTTCAACTCTAACGAAAAACTTTAAAATATTACCAACTCTATCAATATAATAATACGAGGGTGAATCAAAGTAATTTACATTCTGAAACAGTAAAAACAGATGGAGAAAAAGGGAGAATTGCCAGAACCTGTGGGCCAACAACGATCAAATAAAACCGGAGAAACCAAGATTCCACAACAAGACTTTATTTGCACGGATGCGCATTTTGACGGCCAGGCCGTCTTCGTCAGCATGATACAAGATGATCAGAAGCCTGCTCTGATGTAGTAACTGGTTAACACAGGGGTTATATAGCAAGGAATTATACCAATTAACCAATCTAAGTAAAACAGTTATATAATGAATACTCAGGAGACAAAAGTTTTATAGTAGCTACAAGTCGTTAATAGAGTCACAATTACGTTTATAATACTCAAGTTTCCTTTAAAGTGCTTAGAGTTTTGAGAGAATCTATGTGTCAGTTATTGTAGCTGTTGCTTGAGATTCTTTCTTCCTTGTTAAATCTTTTTTGAGGTGTCCAGTCTGAAACGTTTAGAGGACCATTATCTCTGTTTAGTAACTTCTGTCTTTCTTCACTGGCTATTTCGAGGGATTCCAGAAAGTTCAGTGTTCTTGTGTTACTTGTGCTGTGTAAGATTTGGAAGTCCTTCTTGTCGAAAGTGTGTTTCTGATCCAGTATGTGGTCAGCGAATCTGGAAAAAGCGTATCTTCCATTTCTGATACTAGCCAAATGTTCTCCAACTCGCGATTTAATCTCCCTTTGCGTCTACCCGTAATAGACTTTATCACAAGACTTTATCACAAGTCTATTACGGGCAGACGCAAAGAGACATCAAAACGCGAGTTGGAGAACATTTGGCTAGTGTCGGAAATGGAAGATACGCTATTTCCAGATTCGCTGACCACATACTGGATCAGAAACGCACTTTCGACAAAAAGGACTTCCAAATCTTACACAGCACAAATAACCCAAGAATACTGAACTTTCCACATAATCACCCAACATTGTAAACACCTGTCTGAACGTGAAATTAACTTTTCCATGCCGCTGCGGTAAAAATCCGCTCCAGCGTTTCTCAACCATGTCAGCACACTCCCATAAGAAACACTAAGCGTTCTGGCGATTTCATTAATTCTGATTCGTAGATTGTCCAGAATCATCTCATTAACGCGGGCAATGTGCTCGAGAGTATTGGACGTGGATGTTTGCCTGCGCGGTATTCGTCCGTCAAATCTGAGCGCCCATTTTTGAACTGCTGGCACCACTTCCCAATTGCAGGACGAGAAATCACATTATCCCGTAGACCCTGCAGATTTCCTTATGGATTTCAGTGCAATTTAAGCCTTTCGCCCATAAAAAATGGATTTTCCGCGAATCTCCAACTTGGAGTGTACAACCAGTTGCTGTGTCATGACAACAATACTCTTGTGTACGCAGTAAACACGTGAACACGTTGCAATTATAGACATACAGGCAACATACTTAAAAAACGGCGAATGATGTCGGCACTCTTCGACCACAGATGGTGCTGAATGTAACTTACTTTTTGATTCACCCTCGTATTATAAGGTTTAACTTTGTTTTTATCACTTTTTAGCATATGGCGGCCGCGCGAGTTCACGCTGGCTTTACTTTTAGGTCAGCGCATCGGCCGCCTTTGGGACGTGCTAGGGAAGCATTTGCTTGATAAACGATGACGATGCTACCCCGTATGATTGGATGAAGAAGATGTTGACACATCGAATGTTCCTAACATTATCCAAATCGAGAACGAAGAAACTGCTATGCTAGTCATAAATAATATAAAGGAATGGGTTCAAAGTCCATGGACACAAGATGATTCAATTTTGATCGCTCATTTGATTGGTTGTTTTGTAAATTTTCTAAAATGTTTGATTTATTATTGATTTTATGAAAAAAGATCTTATATAGAAATATATAAAAAATTTTGGAAGTGCTGTTTTAATTTAATAATTTCTAAACTTAAAATTGCAAAATATGTGACGTCACACTAGGGGAGAGGGGGTAACACAAATGTGACCATCTGTGACAAGGATGGGGGAGGGGTCCAAAAATCATGAAATTCGTGTGACGTAATTTATGAATGACGCCTTAGGCTTTTTAGCACATTTTCTATATATAGAAATGTGCTTATGTGATCGGTTAGACCAGCTGTCCGTCCGTCCGTCTGTAGACAATCCCACAATTCATTGCGTTGCAATAGAAAGAGTGCATGTATTGAATTGCTGGAAGACAGATTTATTCTCGCACTCGGGAAAACACGTGTTGAGATCATACATGGGTTCGGCTCTGCGCGTGCTCTAAACGTTAATGAGATGGTGCGCGTGCAGGATGCACGTGTTTGACGATTATTGAAAGGGCGGTTCGGTCTCTAAATCAAGAGTTTTTTTTCTTCCTAGGGAGCTTAGTATTTATTACGATAACTTGAAAACGAATTAACATTTTTCAAAGTCTGTTTTCACCAATCCATTAATATGGCACGTGCTTTAATGGTACCATTATGATACCCCCTTAAAAACTTCGCTATAACCAGATATGTATAACCATATGGCATGTAATATATCAAACAAATCGTCACAACATATCATGAACGAATATATGAGTAATTAGTGATAGCAGGTATTGGTCTAATGGCACGTGTACGTGCAAGGATGTCTCATGAATGAATATAAAGCGTAAATAATGTTGGTGTGAAATGTTTAGTAGTACGGGTTTTAATGGTACCAAATGGAACTTTCAATGCTAAGATATGACATGTAATATATATCATACAACTCGTAACAACGTGCCATGAGTGAATATTACGAGTAAATAATGATAATGGTTATTGGTTTAGTAGCATGTGCCCTAATGGTGCAATATGATGCCATATAGTACCATTGGAACTTTCAATGCAAAGATATGGCATGTAATACATCAAACAATCGTAACAATGTGCCATGAGTGTATATAACGAGTAAATAATGACAGTGGTTTTTGTTTAGTAGTACGTGCCGTAATGGTGCCATATGATGCCATATGGTACCATTGGAACTTTCAATGCTAGGATATATCAAACAACTCGTAACAACGTGTCATGAGTGAATATAACGAGAAAATAATGATAGTGGGAATTGGTGTTATTGCTTGTGCCTTATAGTATTGTTAGAACTTTCAATGCTAAGACATGGCGTGTAATATACAGTATCAACCAACTCATTACGAGTTGTTAGATCTATTGTTATCCATAGCTTATTTGTATCAAGGGCAAAATGCGGTTAGGCTTAATGTTATCTAAAACTCACTACTGTTACACATATTGCTATTTAATAGTAGTTAATCGCTTGCTTCAATAGTAGACGATAACGTAGAAACACTCTAGTAATTTAATATGAAAAATAATAGATGCTTACACACAACGCTTCAGAAATTGAGGCTCACTTCGTTTAACATTATGTGGAAATTCTTACAACTTAACATGTTGGAAACCTTCTTCATCCCCGAGCTGCGAAGGAGGCGTATACCGCTTCGACATCAATGGTTTCAACAGGATGGGGCTAGGCCTCACAACACTAATGAAGTGCTAGACTTTCTTAATCAGAAATTCGGAAATCGTGTCATTTCAAACAGGTTTTCAGATCGATTCGGGGGGTGGCTTTCTTTGGGCCCCCTACGAGTCCTGACCTAAACCCATGTGATTTTTATCTCTGGGGGTTCCTTAAAGACAGTGTGTTCACTACAGCACCAAGAACCCGAGACCAGCTGCGACAAAGCATCGTCGACTGCTGCACCCTTGTGCATGCAGAAATCCTGGATAGAGTTATGAACAACTTCACCATTCGGCTGCGAACAGTTCAAAACGTTCGTGGTGGCCACCTTGAGCATATCATCAAAACATTTCCACGGGAATAAAAACTCCGAACAATGCTAAGTTTGTAAACATTAATGGGTCAATAAATCATAGTACTGAAATGGTCAGAATCACCCTGTATTATTTTTTTCATACTCAATTACTAAAATGTTTCTACGTTATCATCTACTATTGAAGCAATATCAATTAGTTTTAGATATATTAAGCAAAACAGCAATATGCTCTTGATACCAATAAGCTATGGATAACAATAGGTCTAACAACTCGTTATATATTAGATATGTATAACACGCCATATCTTAGCATTGAAAGTTTCCAAAGGTAACATATGGCACCATTAGGACACCTACTACTAAACCAATTCCCACTATCATTATTTACGCGTTATATTCATTTATGAGACATTCTTCCACGTACACATGCCACTAGACCAATATCTGCCATCAATAGTTACTCTTATATATTCGTTCATGACACGTCGTGACGATTTGTTTTATATTTTACATGGTATATCTGGGTATAGGAAATTTTTAAGGGGGTATCATAATGGTACCCCCATTAGTGCACGTACCTATTCCGGCTATCTCACGTTCGAACTTGTTTGTCCTTTGTCCCATATTAATGGATTGGTGAAAACAGAGTGTGAAAACGTTATTTCGTTTTCAAGTTATCGTAACAAATAATAAGCTCCCTACGAATAAAATAATTCTTTCGATTTAGAGACAGATCTCCCCTTTCAATAATCGTGAATCACGTGCATCCTACACGAGCACCATCTTATTAACGTTTTAAGCATGCGCACAGCCGAACCGAACTGCTCAGCGCGCGTTTTCCCCAATGCATGATAATTCGTTTCTTCCAAGCAATTCATTACACGAACTTTCTCTATTGGAATTGTCTACAGACGGACAGCTGAACAAACCGATGACACAAGCATTTTTCTACGAAACTGTGCTAAAAAGGCAACACAAAGTGATTTTGCTTCATGATAATGCACCATCACAAATAGCAAAACTGGTCAAGGAAACGATTTAGGCGTTTAGTTGGTTAATACACTACTGTTTATAAAAATCGCAACACCCTGATGGAATGGTCTAATCCATATGCAATTTGCAATATTTGCATACAATGGGTCAGAGTATAAATGATTAGATTTTCAGAGTAATTGCTTGAAAGAACACCATGCCTCGACGACGACGAAGGGTACCATATCAACAGCTGACAGACTTTGAAAGAGGACGCATAATTGGTCTGCTTGAAGCGGGATGGTCGTATCGTGACATTGCTGCTCGTTTAGGACGTAATGCAACGACAATTATGCGTGCATGGAGGCAGTGGAGCGAAGAGAACAGGGCACACCGAAGACCAGGCTCAGGAAGACCCAGCACGACGACACCGCGAGATGACAGACACCTCTATCGCATGTGTGTTGCAGATCGTACAGCCACTTCCACAGTGTTAGCACAACAGTGCGGTGCTACAGTAGGCAGGACAATGTCTGCTAGCACTGTACGACGCCGTTTGATTTCCAGAGGATTGATGGCACGAGTACCATTGTTGCGGATTCCTTTGACTCAAAACCACCGGCGTCTCAGGTTGCAATGGGCCCATCAACACCAACAGTGGCAAGCTGAATGGCAACAAGTTGTGTTTTCGGATGAGTCAAGGTTTAACTTGCAGCACCACAATTGCAGGATACGAGTCAGAAGACATCGTGGCGAGCGCGACCTTCCAGAATGCATCCTACAGCGTCATTCAGGACAAACGCCAGGGGTGATGGTGTGGGGTGCAATCAGTTACCATGGCCGTTCCCGTCTGATCAGAATTCATGGCAATCTGAACAGTGACCGGTACATCAGGGTAGTTGTGCAACCCGAGGTCATCCCCTTCCTGCAGAACCTTCCAGGCGCTGTATTCCAACAGGACAATGCCCGACCGCATGTGGCCAGAAATGTCCTCGCCTTTTTCCAAGCACATCAGACGCCCTTGTTCCCCTGGCCTGCTCGTTCACCAGACATGTCCCCAATCGAACATGTGTGGGACAGGGTTGCTCATCGATTGGCTCGTCAGACTCCTGCAGCAGCAACTGTGGATGAACTGTATACCCGTGTAGACAGAGCATGGCAGGACATTCCCCAGGCCCTTATTCAGAGCTTGTTTGACTCAATGCCACGACGTTTAGAGGCTGTAATTGCATCCCACGGTGGTTTCACCCGATACTAATGTGACAATAAAACGCATTGTATTGACCTGAAGATCTAATGGTTTCTTTTCTGACCCATGATATGCAAATGCTCCAAATTTAATGCAGATTGGGCTATTCCATCAGGGTGTTGCGATTTTTATAAACAGTAGTGTAATTTCGCATGCGGCTTACTAACCAGACTTGGCTCCGTCTGTTTATTACTTACTTGGTAAAATACATGGGACACGCACTTGCTGAGCAGCGCTTCACTTAAGACATTTACGAAAATGGCTCGATGACTGGCTTGCCTCAAAAGAGCAACCTTTTTTTGGCGTGGCTTCCACAAATTGTTAGACAGGTGGAAGAAATGTATAGCCAGCGATGGGCAATACTTCGAATAAATTATTTTTCATCATTTTCATATAATAAACGTGTATTTTTTATACAAAAACTCCGGTTTCATATTCACATACCTGGTAAAACATGTAAGCTTCATTTATATGTTTTTAAAACAAATTGGCAATCATATACTTTACTAAAACATACAACATTTTGCTATGTTATCTACTATTTTATTATCTACAATTTATTGGTTTCATTTTACTTATATCATTTCTATTTTTTTCCTATATATCTAAATTATATACAATGAGAACCTGGCGTTGCATCACGTTTCTATTATTCTGTGTATTTTCATTGTATTTTATTAAAAATGTAATGTTCATAATAGCTTTTTTATATTTCTCAATTAAGTGTTGCTGTTAGAATGGAACATATAAACGTGACTTATTTATCTGTATGTATTTTCAGTTTGTTTTATTTTCATTCAAATTTTCCAGTCTGATCAATAAAAAAATACAAATTGAAATCAGAACTGGAGTAGGAAAGAGCCGCTCGTGCAGCGTTGCCTAGATATTATAGGGGAAAGGTTGGGGAAAGAGCGGAGACAGGCCATTTGGCGTCGCCATGGTCCGCAGTGCTATTCCATCCGCTGCAAAGGAAATAGGATGGTGAGCTAGTACAGGAAACTATTAAAGCTTCGCTTCCGTATTCCGTTGTGATCTTGTTATTTTTAGCGATGCATTAATAGCAATGTGCATAAGAAATTAACCTCAGAGTATCTGCTGCTGTGGCATTAACATTTCGTAAAGTTTTATCTTTTTCTCCGTAAGAATTAACGAACCCTGTATTAATATGGCCTCGATATGCTAAAATACACATATACCAATGTTTTTCGCAGTGGCTACGTACAGTGCAACCTTGTACGCCTTCCGTTCACTACAAAGGAAGCGACAACATCTACTGCCATCTACTAACAGATTCAGATTCCAAACTATCTCAAATTTCGAAACAAGCAATATGGCAGATTCCCATCGCTTAGTGGAAAAATGCAACGTTTTAAACAATTTTATCTTAGCTTCAAGCAGCTAAACTACATTTACTTCAAATTTACTAGATCTATATATCGGTCACTACTCGTAGATACCCTCTCCCCTCAAGCATTCTCTTCTCTTGTCGTAGGCTACGCTCCTGTTAACTCGAGTTAGCTCTAATCGCTTCGCTATCTAAATTTTGACTCTACTGCAATTTATTTCATGTAATCAAGAATAGATAAAGGAGGTTCATCTGTTTCTGATGTAATTTTAGTGAAAACTATTCAGGGCCTCCAGCACTGTTTTGAGAATCAGATTAACATTAACATCCTTGATTTTTTAATTTTTTTATTCTAAGTAATGGATTTGTAATTATTATAATTATTCATTTGGTCAAAAGGTAATAGATTCATTATTATTATAAAAAATTCTTATTTTTGTTATAAATATTCATTTATTGAATAATAGTTGTTATTACTTGTCATTTTACAGTTAAAATTAAGAATTTTACAATTTCTTCATATAAAATGTTTTTAAATTTTTTTTATAATTATTATTTTGTTTGATACTTCTAAATATAAATGCCAAATAAATTATTATAGTAAAAATAAAAATAAAATAAATTATAACAAAACCCACTTAATATTCACTGGACGTCTTTGGATTTCCAACATAAATTTTAGGATGCAACACTTTGTTCTTTTGCGTCTTAATATTGGGATGTCCACAATAGATCAAATGCAGGATGTCCACTGGTGAAAACAAAGAAATTAATAGAATAGCTGGTCATCCAACCGTTTTAATGTCCAAAGACAGCTTCAGTAATAAGATGATAGTCACTTTTATGGCACGGTAAAAGAAATTTAAAATTTATAAAACAAACTTAAGTATAATTAATAGAACGTTTTCGAGAGTTATCTTCTCTCATCCCCAGTTATAGAAATTTAATAAGTTTCTTTGAATTAATCATTGTTAAATGTTTATAAGCAAATATTTTCTATAAGAAGAACGAAGAACCGCACCGTAAAATTCATCTATTGGAAATCCAAACACGTCTAGTGAATATTAAGTGGATTTTGTAATAACTTATTTGATTTTTATTTTTCCTATAATAATTTATTTGGCATTTATATTTGGAAGTATGAAACTAAATAAAAATTATAAAAAAATTAAATTTTTTAATATTTTAAATTTTATTTTGAAGAAATCGTAACATTCTTAATTTTAACTATAAAATGACTTGTAAAGAACTATCATTCAAGAAATGAATATTTATAATAAAAATAAGAATTTTTATAATAATAATGAATCTATTACCTTTTGACTACATGAATAGTTATAATAATAATTATAAATCCATTATTTAGAATAACAAAAAAAAAATCAAGGTTGTTATCTGCAGCTCAAAACATTGATAGGGACCCTGACTAATTTTCACTAAAATTAAATCAGAAACAGAAGAACCTCCTTCATCTATTACATGAAATAAATTGCAATAGAGTCAAAATGAAGACAGCGAAGCGTTCAGAGCTAACTTCAGTTAACAGGAGAAGAGAATGCTTGAGGGGGGGAGGGACATTTACGCGTTGTGACCGATATACAGATCTAGTAAATTTGAAGGAAATGTAGCTTTTCTTGACTTGCAGATGATCGGCGCCGTTAACAATATTCATTCTATCCCATATTTGCTGCTCGAAACTAAGATAAACTTGTTTAAATCGTTCCATTTCTCCACTACGCGATGGGAATCCGCCATGTTGCTTGTTTCGATATTTGAGTTAGTTTAGCATCTGATTCTGTTGGTAGATGGCGGTACAGCTTGCCACTTCCTTTCTAGTGAACGGAAGGCGTACAAGGTTGCACTGTACGTAGCCACTGCGAATATCTTTACTTACGGATGCGCATTTCGAGCGACCATTTCGATCATTACGTTGACGAATTCGACAAAGTTGCTCGAAATGCGCATCCACAAGTAAAAGTATTTATTGTGTAAAGTGGTGTCTTCGTTTTATTTTATAACAGTTATTTAGCTTGAAAATTAGATGGAAATACAAGCGAAAAAAATCCACGATCCGGATTCGAACCAGAAACCATTAGCTGTCATCTATTTTTTTTTCAATCAATTTTCATCTAATTTTCAAGCTATTTATAATTGCAATATACCTGCTAAAATCTATACATTATTATTTACCTAAATTAAAATTTCCATGAAATACTATGAATTCTTCCACCTGTGAGTGAGCTGTAGAAAATGAAAATGACGGACCCGTGATATTTGATACGACGCAGCTGACCCACATATTTAAAGGAAGTATATCAGGCCTAAGTATATTTTTTGTTGCTAGATATATGCTCATTATGCAATGTGATTGTTTTATTTCATCCATTGTGCGTTTTATTTGCATTATTCTGCCTGATGAACGTTGCTCCTCCAGAGGTAACGGAATTATAACGAAAGACACTTCATTTCCTCTTTTAGCATGGAACTGCTCTCCAATCATACTGACTGGAATAAAAGCAGAGAATCGTTTAGGAATATTCTGATTTTTATTTAAGAAATATCGTCTCATCATACCAGCAATACTGGCTACTATGATGTCATTAAGTGTTGCATTCATCTTAATCTTCAGATCCATAAATTCGGTCACGTTAAGATGAGAGTTAAATCGGAAAACTCTCTTCCCAGACAAATTTAAATAATGCAAATCATTTACACAATCAACTGTTCTAAATAATTTACTTAGATAATAAGGCATCAAACTTGTACAAATTACCCGTGTTCTAAAAGAGCTTTTTTTAAAGTTTTTTTTGTGAGACCTAGTTACGTGTTTAGAAATATATTCTTGT
The DNA here is from genome assembly GCA_023313115.1 of Rhysida immarginata. Classification (NCBI taxonomy): domain Eukaryota; kingdom Metazoa; phylum Arthropoda; class Chilopoda; order Scolopendromorpha; family Scolopendridae; genus Rhysida; species Rhysida immarginata. Next base: position 74,862 of record JAHWFO010047778.1, on the reverse strand, counting down.
CTGCTGTCTGTATAATCGCTTAAGTTCAAAAGGGAAGATATTAATTTTATTCCATCTTGCATCGAATGATGAACACTGAAGAAAATTGCAAAATGTTTTCCATATTTGCATGCGTTGTAATTGTTTGCTAAACGAAGGAGATAAACTTTGAACAAACGTTTTCTTATTTCTGCTGGTCTATTGATGATGTCAGTTATTATGTTTTCTAATTCTTTATGGTTACTTGGTATGAAATTTGTTTCTTCGCCAAAGTAATTGTCGATGTTAAATTTTTTCTTTAATAGCCAAAACCAACATCCTCTAATCTTTATGATTTCATCGAAAGCGTGCGGTATCAATGGCCTTCCGTTGTCCGTTCTAACGGACATAAGTCTTTTCATTATGATGTTTTTAATATACGATAATTCTACTCTACCATGTAATATCATTAATACATGTATCATGCCGTAATTGAGTTTATTTTCCACAAGAAACACGCTATCAGTATTTTCTACTATCTGAATTTTGTTTCCAGATCTCCATTGATATGCAATAGCAATAATATTTATCCATATAGTTTTGCATAGTGCAATTATTACTAGGAACAGGAATGTAACTGGCATGAAAAGTGGGTGAAAGATAAAAGTTAAGCGAGACATTTCTTACTACTCGTATTGTCTTATGAAATAAGATTTTTCTCTAGACGTTACGGATTAAAGATGATGCTCCAATGTCCTTTTGCTAATGCATATATCCTGTAAGAAGTATAAAGAAAAGAAATTTAGTTTTAATTAAATAGATAATTTTTATTTTTAATCTTTTTTTTAATTTTGGGTTACAGAGAAAATTTCCAAGCCAGAGCCCGAATGGCCACAAGGCCGACTTGACATGTCCCCGGACAGAATTCGACAAAAGCCAATATAAAATACAATATAATGAACTGATCATGAACGTTAAAAAAAAACAAAAAAGAAACTAGGAGTTAGTAAGAATTATTTAATGTTATTTGTAGAAATATAAATTTTTAAATATGGCTATGGACGGAGAAGAACGAATAAAATCAGGCAAAAAGACCACTATTTAATTCTCGGATAGGAAACAAAGCTGCTGATGTTTGTTTTTGATATTTTTTACATGGTTAAGGACATTTTCAGTATTTGCTTTCCAGCAATTCAAAGCTTCCTTAAGAATCACGAGGAACACGCAAACACTGAAAATGTCGTTAACAATGTAAAAAATTGTAATACACTTTTGGATCACCCGGTATATAAATAAAACTAGTTGAATTATGTAAATTTGATTTACTGTCATAATTTGAAATGAATTAAAATTTTGGAAGAATGAAAAAGATTTATTAAAATTCTCAGAAAACCATTTCTGAATCCAATATAGCCTCAAAACTGGATTCCATAACAGAGTGCGGCGTAACTAATACCCTGCTTTGCAATGAAATTGCCCCACCCACAGGGAGTTATCCGAATGAGCCAAAAGTAGGTATACAACCGGAGATACATCTGAACACACCTTTATTATGTTATGGAGCCAAGACGTGCACTCGTTTGTACAGGATGTCCCAAAGGAAAGCGGCATCAGTATGTTGTGGCACCACCTCTAGCGGCGATGCATTGTTCTAGCCGCAGGTGCAGGCGATCATACAGATGGAGAATGTCATCTTGGGGCACGTCTGACCAGGCCTGGTGAACCTGCTGTGTCAGTTCATGGAGATTGTGGGGTGATCGTAAACGACGTCCCACCACGTCCCATACGTGCTCAATTGGCGATAGGTCTGGGGACCTCGCGGGCCATGGCAGGCAGTTGACATCATGCAGACATGCCATGCTCATGTTTGCCGTGTGTGGTCTGGCGTTATCCTTCTGAAAGACTGCGCAAGGTATGGTGTGCAGAAAGGGCAGTAATACCGGCTGCAGAATCTCTTTGACGTACCGTGCCTTGGATGGTGAATAAAGGCGTTCTGGTATCGTAGCCGATGGCATCCCAGACCATGAACCCGGGTGTTGGCCCACGATAGGGATACTGGATGGGTGTTGGGCACGTTCCAATGACCTGCGCCACACACGTCCGTGTTTGTCGTCGGTGTCCAAACAAAAGCGGGATTCTTCGCTGAAGACCACCGGGCAGCATTCCATACGCCAGCCCACTCGTTCACGACACCATTGCAGTCGTATCGCGCGGTGCTCAGGTTTCAAAGGAAGACACAACAATGGATGCCTGGCAGATATTGTCGCGGCAAGGAATTAAATCAAGAAGAAATGAAAGCGATGACCCGACGTTAGCTTCCGGAAACGCAATGATTGCGGACAAACTCGGCAGCCATTACGTATGTTGTAAGCTGCTGACGGGCTAAAAATTTAAAATATAATAGAGCTAAACAGTAACAGCCCTAGAATATGAATAATCCATTTGCTGGAAGAAAAATGGTTTCGATTTTACGAAAATAGAATCTGAATGTTCCTCCTACGAGAAATCAAAATTTTAAACGATGATTATTATTATTAATTATATTAAATAGGTTTTTCATTGAAACGTTAACGAAAGTCGATACGCACGTAGTCAATAAATCAGAGGCAGAGTTATCTAAAATACGATATTTTACCTGCGTGCAAAAACCTTGATTGTCCGCTTTCTATCCCAAGATGCTTTGCGCTTTCCGAAGTCAAGCTCGACGAACAAGTGTATGCCATTAAACAATGGCTTTCACTTCCTCTTGATTTAATTCCTTGGTCGCGGCGTGCTCTTGTCGCTAATGACACTGGAGCATAATCGGGAATAGTGACGTTATCGCGCAGTTGCTGCAGGGTGATGGTTTTGTCCGCTAGCGCTATCTGTTCTAAGTATCCGCCTATCGGTAAGAGCTGACCAGCTTCTCCGGGCCCCAGAGCCTGGTCTTCTGGCATGTGTGCCTTCCTCTCGCCATTGCCTCCAACATCGGCCTATCGTCCGTGCGTCCCGCGTCACATGGACAGCAATCCGTCTGATTGATCATCCAGCCAAGGAGAGGCCAATAGCCTAGTCCGACCTCGTACAAAGTCCGTTAATTGCGTGAACGGTTGTCGTTGGCGTCGTCGCGGCATTGAGATCGTTGTGCGGATTACAGTATTGTACGTTCACGAGGCAGTTGATTCCTCCCTATTGCATGGAACGTCTCGCACAGGTGTCAACTGATGAGCCTATACAGGCACTCGGACACGCTGATCAACCCAAATGGTCATGTCCCGTGATCATGCATCTAATCGTTTACTAGTCGGAGGTAGACGAACTCCCCCATTAAATATGGTTAAGGTCGGATAACTCCTTATTGGTGGGGCAATGTCATTGCAAAGCAGTGTAACTAGCTGATATGTCCGGCGTTGCTCGGGCTGTTTGTTTGATGAAATTTTGCCGTATCCGAATTTGAATATAGGCATGAACACTTAAAAAATCTTTATAAAAAATTTAACTATAAATACAGTAAATATTCACTTTGGTTTGTTTTGTTTGGTTTGATCGTTTGGTATTAACGTCCTTTTAAACTGCCATGGTCATGTCAGGATGGCGTTATAGGGGTCGCAAATCTCAACACCTCCTGGAAAGAAAGCCTGTGCACTGAAAATTCATACACTGTTACATGATCATAATAAGTCATAATTTAGGGCTTATTATTAGTAGATATTCGATTAACAATGCCTTTTTATGATGATTAACAATGCATGAATTTTTAGTGCACAGGCTTTCTTTTTAGGAGGTGTTGCAAATGTTGCCTCGCAGGGGGTCTTTAACGTGCAGCCGGCAAACTACTATACGGGACCAACGGCTTTACTTCCTTTTCAAACGAAATGCGTGATCTCTGGATTTTCCCCCTGAAAAAATCCTCGTCGTCCTCGGCCGGGCCGAATCCGCGTTCTCGGGCTTCAGTAGCGATCACGCAACCACTGAGCCACCGAGGCCGATATATTCACTTTGGAAAGACGAAAGAACTCTTTAAAATTTTTGTAATGGAATTTTGTGTACAATTGGGTATAGCCAGGAAAATTCGACATTGCATCCTTAACTTTTGAGAATATCAAAGAAAGCCTATGATTATTGAATTATTTTTGTCTATATTAAAATATTTCATAGATGAATTGAGAGAGTTAAGAACTTGTAACTGTTTCAGTAGAGTTGTATTCAGTCATAGAGCGAGGAGTCATGTTCTGAATGTGGTTGTTCATATTAACATTATCAGTTTTAGCAGCGACGAGTGCCCTCTCACGCAATCAGTTCGGATCTTTATAATTTTCTAATATGTTTAGATAAGCATTACCCATAACTTCTCCAGGCACACTCCATACACGTCTTCGTAAATCTTGTGATTTACCAAAATCTTGGTCTCTCGCGAGAAGTAGCTCGAGACAATGCAACGTATAATTGGCCATGAGCAAAGACGGAGTGAGGCAAATAGAGTCCCATTTCGTGGACTGTTTAGCCTTGGGTTTTGTTGATTATTATGACGAACGAAAGCTGAACAGGGAACTGGCGTCGACGCAACTGGAAAGCAAATATATTTTCTTTTCCGTGCATATTGCCCGTGTTAATACATTGTTTGTTGATACAAACACGACGAGCCTATTGTTCTATTCGTGTCGTATAACCACTTCTTCTACTCGTCATGATGTGGAGAACCTATAGTCTGTCTCTGTTATCTTGAGCCCAAGTTCGAATTGCGATGGTGCCTCTGCTCATGTATCCCGTCGCATGTCACCATTACGACGCGACGCCTGTAGTATCTTTTTTTTTACTGCTCTTTCCGGTGAGGGAGCAAGATGACTCATCCTGAGCAGTCTCCACGTCAAACAATGTAAAACGTAAAGAAATGTCAGCAAAGCCTAGTGACAAATTCAGAAATCTGAGAACTATATGACCACGCGGAATTACATCTGCAAAAATACTGTGAGCAGAACGACCTGCGCAATTCGAATTTGGGTTCAAGATAACGGAGACAGACTATAAGTACATTTCTCCCATCGTCTAATTCGGTTTCGTTCACGATTTGCCAGCCAGGTAGCCGAGAGGGCTAGGCCGTAGGCTTTCTAGTTCTCGAGTCCGCCTGGTCGTGGGCGCGAATCCCGCCGTGAGCATGGATGTTTGTGTTTGTCCCGGGCTGCGTACAGATATAACTTGTGTAAAAGGCGCAAAATGACCTTAGTAGTCGACGCCAATATTTCTAATAAACCAACCAACCAATCGTTCACGATTTCGTGTTTTGAAAATTGTTTTTAATTTCTACAAATCAACAGCTTGGTACTTTGGAAGTAATTTTTTTCATTATGGCCTATTTGCCTTGCATTGCTGGACATGAGATACACATTGTTGGTCCGCGCATATTGTTGGAAACGCAATATGCTCATATGCTTATATGCTCATGCATTGTAGGCTCATGATACACAGACGGAAGGACAAAGCAATATACACTGAGCGACCAATTTATTAGAGACACCCCGCTGATAGCGTGTTGCGCCTCCTTTAGCGACGAGAACTGCCTGAATACGAGCTGGCATGGTAGCGTAAATAGGCCATAATGAAAAAAATTACTTTCAAAGTACCAAGCTGACATCACAACGTCCCGTAATTGGTGCAGGTTAGACGGTAGTGTAGGAAGGCGTCGGATGGTTTTGTCCACTTCATCCCATAAATGCTCGATCGGGTTGAGATCCGGCAACGGAGCTGGCTACTGAAGCAGGTGAAATTCCGCGTCATATTCCTTGAACCAGTCCAATACCATTCGAGCACGGTGACAGGGAGCATTGTCTTGCTGAAACTGTCCGTCACCACCAGGGAACACAGTCATCATGAACGGGTGCACTTTATCGGCAACAATGTTCAAGTAGTGTGTCGCATTCAGGGATGTGTCTACGGGTATAAGAGAAACCAGTGTGTCCCGATAGAAGACACCCCAGACCAGCTCTCCTCCTACGCCCGTCTGTACGGTTGTCTGCTGATAGGATGGGTCCTTGGCCTCATGCTGTCTGCGCCAGATGTGCAGTCTGCCGTCTGCATGATGAAGTAGGAACCGCGATTCGTCGGACCAGGCGACCTTCTTTCACACGTGGCGCCTGGTGACAGCGACGGTACCCGTTCTGGCCGCCTGTTGTTAAACCCAGCTAGGTGCAAGGTACGCCGCACCGTGTGCTCCGAAATGGGTTGGCATGCTCCCTCATTGAACTGCGCTGCAATTTGCTGGGCTGTTTCTGTACTGTTGCTGTGGATGATTCGTGCCAGTCGCCGTTGGCCACATTCATCCACGGCCCTGTTTCGTCCGGAGTTGTGTTTATTGAAGGTTGTTTTTGGCATAACTGCCATTAACGTAATACCCTTGACACTGTTGCACAGAAAAACCCGAGAAGGTTCGCGATTTGCGAAATGCTCAAATGCGCCGGTCGAGCTCCAACGATCTAGCCTCGTTAAAAGTCGGTCAAATTCTTGATTTACCTATATTCAGTCCACTTCTGCTGCTGACTGCAACTTGTGATCCAATGCATCTCTTTTATATACCGCTTCGGTCTGTTCCATTGTTTGGGTGTCACTGGGAGGCCGATCCATTTTCCGTAGGAGATGTCTCTAATAAATTGGTCGTTCAGTGTATAGATACTAACCTAAACTAACCTAAACTGGCCACCACAAGACGTTTACCCTTGCAACTTATAACGGACGTTCCCTTTCTCCGAGAGTCATCTGCAAGAACTAGAAGAAAAACTGGATAAGACCAACTGGGATATTATTGGACTCTGCGAAGTAAGAAGAAAAGTTGAAGATAAAATTGAGCTGGATAGTGGGCACGTACACTACCACATAGGAACAATCGACGGAAGAGTTGGTGTGTTGGATTCCTTATTCATAAGAAATGGAAGGAACAAATCATTGAGCTTGATAGTGCCTCCCACAGAATTGCAAGATTGGTCATCCAATTGTCGAGAAGATACAAGATACAGATCATAGAGATCTATGCACCAACCACAAGTTACTCCGACGACGAAGTTCTGTGACTTTTACGAAGAAGTTAGCAAGATGAACCAAACAGGAAATTATCACCTGAAAGTTGATGGGCGACTTTAACGCCCGTGTCGGAGAAAAAAAAAGAAAGGGGAAAATTTCATTGATGGTCATGGATATGGCACAAGAAATGAAAGAGGAAACAGACTGGTGGAATTTGCAGAGTACGAACAATTCTACGTCATGAATTCCTTTTTCAGGAAGAAACTTCAGCGGAGAGAGACTTGGAAAAGCCCAATTAGAGCAACTAGTGAAATAGATTACATTCTGGCATATACTGTAGGAAGCACATGATCCAAGACTGCACCGTTCTCAAAAACTTCAATACAGGAAGCGACCACAGAATGGTAAAATGCAAGCTTGTTCTAAACGCGAGAACAGAAAGACGAAAACTTTTCAAGAATGCAAAGAAGATGATCAACATTGCACGTCTACAAGAACGCAGAACGAAATTCCAGCTAGAATCGCGAAATCGCATTGAAATCTTAGAGAGCGGCATTCAGGAAGATAACATTACAGATATTAACAGGACACTAACTAAACACTTAAAAGAGGCAGCGAAAGAGGTAGCCGGAGAATAAGTTTCCAAACCACAGACGAAAATCATAGAAGAAAAACGAGGAAATTAATGAAGAAACGAAGAGAAATGAAGCCAAAAGGAGAAGATAAACAAGAATGATTTTTACTGCCAAAGCGGATAAAGGGAGCACATTTTCGTGTTATAGCATCGTACATGGATATAGAGAATTAATCAACATTTGAAACACTTTAGAGAAAATATATAAATATGAAAACTAAATTGTAAATTACTATACGTATAAGTAAGCTAATGAATAGAGAGAATTTAAACGAATAAACTTAAAGAACTGAAAGGTAAATGGAGAGTTAAGTTATTCCTCATACATTTAAAAAATAAAAGTTCTGTAGATTTGTAAGAATTCCCACATAACGTTAAACGAAGTGAGCTTCAATTGCTGAAGCGTTATGTGTAAACAACTATTATTTTTCCATATTAAATTACTATTGAAGCAAGCTATTAACTACTATTAATTAGCAATATGTATAACAGTAATGAGTTTTATATACCAGTAATCCTAACAGCATTATGCTCTTGATACAAATAAGCTATGGATAACAATAGATCTAACAACTCGTAAGGAGTTGTTTGATACATTACACGCTATATCTAGCATTGAAAGTTCTAACAATGCTATATTGCACCATAAGGGCACGTGCTACAAAACCAATTCCCACTATCATTATTTACTCGTTATATTTACTCATTACATGTTGTTACGAGTTGTTTGATATATTACATGCCATATCTTAGCATTGAAAGTTTTCCATTGGTACCATTTGGTATCATTAAAACACGTATTACTAAACAATTGACACTAACATTAATTACGCGTTATATTCATTCATGAGACATCCTTGCACGTACACGTGCCATTAGACCAATATATGCTATCACTAGTTAATCTATTTGTCCATGATACGTTGTGACGATTTGTTTGTTATTTACATGCCATATCTGGTTATAGGAAGTTTTTAAGGGTGTATCGTAATGGTACCATTAATGCACGTGCCATTAGAGCACGTACCTATTCCGGCTATGTCACGTTCGTACTTGTTCGTGCTCTGTCCCATATTAATGGATTGGTGAAAAGAGACTGTGAAAAAGTTAATTCGTTTTCAAGTTATCGCAATAAATACTAAGCTCCCTAGGAATACAAAAATTCTCTTGTATCCTGCACGCGCACCATCTCATTAACGTTTATAGCACGCGCAGTGCCGAACCCATGTTCTCAATACGCTTTTTCCCGAATGCAAGGATAATTCTTGTCTTCCAGCAATTCAATACATGCACTCTTTCTATTGCAACGCAATGAATTGTGAGAATTTTCTACAGACGGATGGACGGACGGACGGACAGCTGGACAAACCGATCACATAAGCACTTTTCTACGAAAATGTGCTAAAATCAGTAATAGAATATGCGGAGCTTTGGAAGACAATACAGAAACACTTCATAGAAGATGTTCGGAAGTTGAACTGCAATCTTGTCAAGAAGGCTGTTGAAGATAACAAAGGTTGGCAAATTGCGAAGAGAAAGCTTTGCATCGAAATTAGGGGAATATCTGCACTCAAGAGCGCGAATGGAGCAGTCACGAAGAATGGAAGTGAAATCATCGACATTGCGGAGGATTTCTACAATAAACTTTACAAATGTTGAGGATGATAATGATGTAAGAAGAACAGACCAACTGAAAAGATGAAGTGTCACCTGTTAAAGAAGGCGAAGGTGACAAGGCTATTAAATACATGAAGAAAGGATAGTGTCCCGGAGAAGATGGAATCACAATTGACTTGATTAAGGAAGCAGCAGAAGAATTCAGCAAGTTACTGGCAGGGCTTTTCAATAACTGCCTTCAGACGTCAGATGTACCAGATGTTTGGAATAATGCAATGATGGTTCTTTTTTAAAAAAGAAAATAGAGAAAATATCCAAAACTATCGCTCTATTAGCCTTTTGTCAGTTATTTATAAGATCTTCAGTAAAGTCATGACAAACAGACTTGATTCAGCATTTGACTCGGCACAACCAAGAGCTAAAGTGGGTTTCGAACCACATTCAAGTTATTAGAGAACTTATCGAATGCCACACCAAGTATAAAGTACCACTTTGCTTCGCCTTCATCAACTTTGAGAAAGCTTACGACTCAGTGTTCACACCTGCTGTAGTGAAAGCTCTGGAAAGAACGGGAATAGCCGGAAGTTACATTAGTATTCTCCAGAAGATTTTCAGCAAAGCGACTGCAACCATTTATTTGGATAAAGGAAGAGCAAAGTCCAAGCTTGGAAAGGGAGTAAGACAAGGAGACACGATCTCACCAAAACTCTTCACAGCAATTTTAGAGGAAGTCTTCAAGGAACTGAACTGGACAAAGAAAGGATTTAAACGGTGAATTTCTTAACCACCTTCGTTTTGCCGATGACATCGTTATCACTATTAGTAGTCCTTCTGAATTGGAGGAAAGAACTAGCACAGGCTAGCCTGCTTGTAGGACTGAAACTGAACACAGAGAAGACAAAAGTTATGTTCAATGCATTTGCTCCAAACAGAAGATCATGGCAGGCAGCATCGTGATTGAAGAAGTACAGAGCTACCCACCTTTTGCAAGTCTGATGTTTTCATCTGAATCCGCCAGATGTCTCACTGTGCGTCCGCCATTATAACATGCCCACAGCCATGGATGAATGAAGACCATGCCATAGCTCAGTGCCTTGGCTTGGTTCTTCTTTGTATTTGCTTTACAATTTGACATTTAATTCAGCATGGGTTCATACTGTGCAGTTCTTGTCTATTCAAACGCTCAAAAAATCCTTAGAATGGAGAGAGGAATAATGTAATTGTGCATCGAAGCAGTGTATTAGTAGAGTAGGAAGGACTTCACCCCTTCTAAGGCCACTGCAGTAAATAACTATTTATCATTTATTCACATTTCACAAAGTTATTAAACCCACTAAGGTTGTGAACTGCAAAGTTAACATTATTACTATATGAATGAGGCAGATCTAAATTTAAACAATGCTAAATTGATTAAATATGAGCTTTATTAAATACGCTTGTTAATTTTCACTATCCGCGATGATTGAATGCGATCAAGGTAAGTGAATTTATTATTTAGCAAGCTGCATCCCCCAGACCCCTCCTCTAACAAACAGATATATACCCCCTTTTCTATTAGTCCCAATAAAAGGCTAAGAAGTAATGGTTAAATTAATAAAACTTCATTTAGTCATCGTGCGATTGTGCGGTTAGTGAAAATTAGCCAATACGCGTTTCGAAGCAGACGCTTTTTATCTGTTGAAGTGAAATCTTCGAAACACGTTACGACTATATTGAATAAATTTAGTATTGTTTAAATTTTGACCTGCCTCATTCATATTTATTGTAACTATACAAGACACTGAGAAGAGATGACCTTATAATAGTTTTTATACAATATAACCTTGTATTTTTACTTCACTAAGAAGAGATGAACTTTGGTTTAAGATATGTAATATGTTCACTAGCTCAAGAAATACACTTAGAAAATAATTATATGCCTCTAAGTTCTTATATGCTTTTCATTTGTTCATGGCCAGACGCTTTTGATTCAATAAAATAATTGTAAATGTCGAAATATGAAACAGGTGGGCACTTCATATCACACTTTCTGAAGAATTAATTTATGTTCATAATCTGAAATATAAACAGGTTTTAAAGTAAGCAAATAAAGACATTTTTACAAATGAAAGAGAATAAGTGATGTATAATAGTTAAGAAGGGAATAGTAAAAAAGACATCACAAAATAACAAAGGGAATAAATGATACTAGGCCTTTCGGTCATTTTATTTACAAAGACCTTCTTCAGGTATAAAAATTTTTTTGAAAGTATAACTGAATTCTTCTCTCAGTAAAAGATAAGAATATAAGTTTAAATAGATACATTGTTGAGAGGTATTATTACATCAATTGATTGTTTACATCTTTAGTTTGATCATTTTAAATTGTTATAATCAAAGAATTTTTGTATATTGTTATCTATAATTGATTAAAGGTATATTTACATATTTTTATAATAAATTGATTATGATTATATTTACAAAATATTAAAAAAAATATAAGAAATATAATTAACAAATTTTTTTAATTAATAGGTGAAAAGATAGTAATTAAAAAGATTTATTATAAGGTTTAAAATTTTTATTACAGTATTTCCCATTTTTTATCTAATTTATATGATTGATGGGCTAGACAATTTTTTGATTTGGTTATATAGTAACTTTCTTTAATTAATCTTTTTTGCCAATGTTCTTCAGTTCCTAAAATTTTTGTATTTTCCCAATCAATTTCATGATTTTCGTTTTTCTTATCTTTATATATAAAAATTCAGGCTCAGGGTGCATCTGTAAATGTTCTAAAAACTTTTGAACCACTTATCCTATTGAGTTCATATTCGCAACATATATTCGTTAGGTCCAGAGTAAGGTTTACATGTCCCCAAAGTAGGGAGGAAGGGGTAAACATCATATATCTTAGTTTATGTTTGTTTGTTTACTTAAGAGATGGCGAAAGAGTTTGTTTATCATTTCCTTGAAACTGAAACTGGACTAACTGCGCAGAAGCAGGACAACAAAAAAACTTCCGTTTTCCTCCAGATGTGTAGTAGTGTTTGCACATTTCAAGGCAGGAAACGCAAGATTTTTGCTGTCCTGCTTCTGCGCAGTTACTCCAGTTTCGGTTTCAATGGAAAGATCTATATAAAAATTCAGGGTGCGTCGGTAAATGTTCTTAAAACTTTTGAACCACTTATCCTTTTGAGCTCATACTTGCTCATACTTGTTCGTTATGTTCAGGTTTACATGTGCCGAGTGTCAGGTTGGCCCAAAGGGGAAAGGGTAAAAATAATATTTTGCTTGATCTGTCTGCCTGACATGAGCCTACTATATGCGCGGATCAACAATGTATGTCATGTCCTACAATGCAGAGCAAATTTTCTGCAACAATAGGCCATAAAAAATTACTTTGGCTATGGTCATGGATGAAGAAATACAGGATGGGAAACTCCATTGTTTAAAGCGTGATTTTTTTTCACTGGCGCTCTCTGGCCATTTGCGTGGGCATTACTCTCTGTCTAGCAGACGACTTTACTTTTCCTTATTGGCCTCGATGGCTCAGTGGTTGCGTGATCTCCTCTGATCAACACCTCCTAGACAGAAGGCCTGATAACGTAAACGTCATACATTGTTACATTATCATTAGTCGACCAAATTTAGGACTTATTATTGGTAGAAATAGGATTAACAAAATTCGACTAATGATGATGTAACAGTGTATGACATTTCCGTTATCAGGCCTTCTGTCTAGGTGGTGTTGCTCTGATGCCCGTAGATGTGCACCCGAGACCTTTCATCAGATGTGCACCCGAGATGAAAAAATCCTCTTAAGACCTTTCATTTATTAATCTAGAACACTTATTGTAAAACATTTGCATGTTTCATAACAAAAACAAGTCATATTATTGTATTGTATGTAATGTGTTTTTTGTTCTTTTTATTACATGATTGACCATAATTTTGACGTGTTCCAGAATTACGGGTTGAGTGGCATATTACGTCTATGCGACGTCCAACATTTTTTATCTCAAAAACAATACCCAGAGAAAACAATGAAAGAGGGAAATGTTGCTTAGATCTGATCCCTCTATCATCCCTCAAGTTTGTATACATAAATATGAAAAAAACAATATTTTTCTCCGAGCGACGCCGGGTACTTCAGCTAGTGTAGATATAATTGATTATTTTCATTACGTTTTTTTATATCATTTTTGTGTTCATCAATTCTTTTTTTTCATAATTCTTTTTGTTTGTCCGATATAATGATCATTGCATTCTTTACAAGGAATTTTATAGATAATATTATTTTTTATATGTTTATTATTATTTTGTTCTAATTTTCTGTTTAGTAAAAAGTTTCCTATTGTTTTTTTTATTTTTGAAAGCAATTTTTATATTATTTTTTGTTCTCTTTTTATTATTTTTCTAAGAGATTTATTTAATTTTGGGTGATAATTAAATGTTATATAGTTATAATTTTGATTTAAGTTAGTGATTTGGTTATTTTTCTGTTGTATGCAGTTTTTCCAGTAAAAATTCCGAAAAATTTTTTCAATAAATTTAATAGGGTAGTTATTTTTAATTAGCATTTTTCTTAATTTTAGTAATTGATGTGTGATATTTTTCGTGGAGCAGACTCCATGAATTCTTTGTAAAAAATGTTTCTTTTGATATTTATATTAAACCCACAAGAGGAAATATCATGATTAACTTTAAATCATTTCAACCTATACATTATAAAATCAATGTAATTAATAATTTTTTACAAAGAAAAATGACCTTCATCCAGCAGTGGATTGAAAATGGTTAACTGTGGATACCAGTGACTACTACAGTAGACTCGTGACATGACATGACGGTTTATATTGACTAATTGTGTGGGATCTTATCTCCCAGTGGTTACGATTCTACGGAATTAGAACTTAACTAGACGGTTCCCTTGTCAGTGGTAGCACAAAACGCTGAAAATTACAAACTCTTGTAAAGTACATATTCCAGAAGCCAAAGCTTTTAAGTTAGATTCCTTCAGGTGCTTAATAAATCGTCACTAACATTTTTCAGTTTATTTAATTCAAAACAATGACTGAGAATTGTCTTACCACAACTACCCCTGTAACTTTCTTTGTTGCTTCAATCAGACAGACGAAGAGAATTATGCCCGTATTGAGAATGAAGCTCATACCAGAGATCTTTAATGTAACGAGATATGACAACCAAGCAATTTTGATGTAAAGCGCAGACTTGATTGCGCATATGCATTTTATCTTTCTACACCGGATGGGAGCCTCGCGAGGCCAACGAGAAAGACAGGCCTCGAAGCGGAAAAGTCACCTGATCATCTGGGTCCAAACAACAATCCAACCTTCATTGTTTCCAACAAAC
>JAHWFO010047778.1:24913-37294 GCA_023313115.1 Rhysida immarginata | reverse complement strand
TTCATATTTGAACCCATGTTCATAGGACGTTTTGTGTTTATCTTAACCTCTATAATACCCCCTTTAAGTATTTTACATTCGATGTAAATCACCCTGTATAAATAAAAAATTTTCGATAGAAAAATATGATCTTAGATTAAAATTTTTTTTAATAATTATTAATGTTTTTTTACATATTGCCTGACTCAAAAATTTTTTTTCTCTGAAATCGACTTAAAAACTCATGATTCGATAAGATATTTTGAAATTTTGAAAAAAAAAATATCGTCTTTACATATGTGACCAATTATGTGCAGCTAATTCCTCCAGAAACGGTAATACATATTTAATACGCTTTAATATGCCTTCATACTTAGTTAAGCCTTTTAATAATTTTTTTTCTAAAAATGAACAAATGACTGTAGCATTCATGCAAGCGGTAAATTTATTCAAATTAATTAGACTTGTACGGACTCCTCTCATTGAGACGAACAATATTTGTAAATAAATTATTTGGTTCTGAATAACTATTTTTCAGTATACTTAAATATTAGAGAGTTTTTATATGAACTTTAATTGTTTTCATTTTTTTCTCTTTATAATGTGGGAAGCCTGTGCAAATTTAATTTATTTTATTTCTGAGGTGAATGAAATATTGCAAAAATTAAATAATGCGTTAAATTAAAAAATTTGTTTATTCAGTTGCAATTTATTACTGATGACGATTTAAATTTTCATACGAAGCTAAAGCACATTTATATGATTTATATGACATCTTGCATTTAAGGCATACGAACGGCATCTTGTTAGAACAAGAATGAGTAGCAGGGGAAAGAGTGAAAAGAAAGAACCTTACTAGCGCATGTTTGAAAGAACGGTCCCCAATGGAGACCGTTTGTGCGCATGCGTTTCCTTTGGGTGCAACTAAAACCCGATCGCACTGATCAAAGCATGAAGGCCAGCCAACACCACTATGGAGATTTAGTATGAAATCTCATTGTTTTCTCTCAATGAAATGTAAATTTTTATATATTTTATTTTTTATAAATTTTTATTAAAGATGTGTTTCAGGTATATAAATGCATAAAACAAAGGTCCCGAATAATAAAATGTTAATAATTATAATTTATGAAATAATAATAAAAACATTCACTTTCCCATTCACTTTCAATCACTTTATTTCAGTACGTTCTTGATACATTGCTCAACAGGCATGAGCCCAAAACGAGCAATGATTACAAATAAAACAAATAATAATATAATTACAGGTAAAGACTAACTTAACAAAACATTGTCATTGTTATAATAAAGTAAACAAGACAGGTAAAAAATAATAATAATAATAATAATAATAATAATAATAATAATAATAAGAGGAAGAAGAAGAAGAAGAAGAATTTGTTCATTTCCTTTCAAAAAAAAAAAAATTTCCACAATTTTATAGGATTCATATATACATCAGAAAGTTTGATAAAAAAAAGAAAATTCAAAATGTCATAGAGCAAAGCAAACTTGGTCTTGGTCCCTCATTACAGAAGCCATAGTTGGCTTGTGAGTATTGAAAGGACACAAAATTCAAGCTTCAGTGAATTGTAAAAAAAAATAAAATACAAAAGACTCAATGAAATAAGGATTCTTAATCCTCAAATAATAATAATAATAATAATAATAATAATAATAATAATAATAATAATAATGTTAATAATTTAATTGAATTTAATACTATATTCTGTTCATGAATGTTTCTATTTACAAAAGTCATTTGGGATTTTTATTTAAGAAAAGACTTCTCTGCATACAACTTTGAGATTTTTATTTCTTTTAATTCTATGTCACTAATTTAGAAAACATGAATCATTAAAAAAAAGTAGTATTAGTTTAAATATACACGTATATATTTCTAGGTGTATCACGTTCCATGCATAAATTGGAATGGTACATTTGCACTTTGTCATGAAAAGAGAAAAAAAATGATTTTTTTTTCTGTTTGGGGAGGGTGGGGGGGGGGGGGGGAATGGGAGCTTAAATATCTTAATTCCAATAATAAATAAATCAAGAATGTTCTGTGAAGGTTTATTACACATCATATCTTTCTTCACCTTTTTTAGCTCTCTCCTCCCTTTCTGTGGTCAGTGTGGTCATATTTGAACCTACCCTTAAAAATTACATGGTCAAAGAAATTAGTTACCCACCCCCCAACGAATGTATTAAAATGCATTTTTGATTCATTTTAAAATTAATTTGTCCACATGGTTAGTACTTGATCCCCCTCCCTCCCTCAAGAGATATTTCGTAGTCAACTCATAACCAGGAACCAACTTGTGGGGGTTCACCATTTCTGGGTCATCACCGTACATGTCGAATTTATTGACTTTTGTTCGCTGGAACATTAGAAACTAATTAGAACATGAATACTATAAGAATTTCTATATTTTTATAATAACACTAGGTCATTCCCGTTTAGAAAAATAAATTCCTTGTTTATTTGAATTTACCTACCATCCACCCGCAATACGTTTGCATATTCAAATACTGACAAAATTGAAAATTAAATACTACTGGAAAAATAATGAACTGGCGAACTCGGGCCTAATTTTATTTTAATTATATAATTAATATCTAGTCCCAGCTGGTTCTATGTAATTTTTATATTATGTGTGTGTGTCTGTGTGTGTATGTGTGTGTGTCGCATTTCGCAAAAGCGGTTAGGCGTAGAATGTTGAAATTTTGTATTTAGGACTGTTGTAACATGTAGTTGTGCACCTTGCATTTTGGTTGCAATCGGCTGGGCCAAACGTGTTTTGGTCGTTTTCCCAGCTGGTTTCCTTTCATATCTATGGAGTTTTGATTGCGTAGAGCAGTTTGTGACGTCAGAGTTTAAAGTACTCTATTTGGAGAACAAAATTTGAAGAACTTCATTTGAAGTTCCCAAACGGCTGTCAAAATGTGTTTCAACATTTGGAGTTTTTAGACAACAAAGAGAGACGGAAATTCATGTGGCAAGAATAAAAATATGAATTTTTTCCCAAAAAAGCATTCAATAAAGTATCGTACAAGGGAGTATTGTGCTGCCCACAACAGATTTTTTCATATAGTGAGGCAGAGTTTAGGCTGAGAGCATGCATACGCTAGCGCCGCTCGCGGCTTACTAAGGAAAAAACTGACGGGAGGGAGCGTCCGAACAGGCAATCGCGTTGCAACAATACCAGGGCAAGTTAATGCCCATCGCCTTCGAGTCCCGTATATTTAGGCCGGAAGAACGGAGCCATTCTATCTACGGTAAAGAACTGTTAGCAGTCGCTCACATGGCGCGTCATTGGCGTCACTATCTTCATCAACTCCCCGCCGATAATCAGGCGGTCACGAAACTCCTAAATCAGCCGAAGTTGTCGCGCGCTCAAGCGACAGTGGTTCAATCCCTCTTGGAGTTTAATGTAACGCTTAAGTACATTAAGACGTCTAACAACATCATAGCGGACGCCATTTCAAGATATTTTAGCCGGGGCGGGGAATCTAGTGATAGTAATCATAGCGAAGAGGGGGCGAGCGTATCACCAAGTTTGGCGACTGAGAGCAGGGCCAAGGCTCCCGATCGTATAGCTCAATCGAGGATCAAGCTTGGCATTGGAGCTACACCATATAGTGACAAAAATCTCAGGCTAAGCTCCACTCCCCACGGAAGCGCGGAGCAGGAGCGTTTTAAGTTAAAAAAGCGAAAACGGCGTAAAAGAATGCGCAAACAGGGTAAAGACGAGCGTGAAAATTGGAATAGAGGAGAGAGCTTTAGTGACCGAGGTGAAAGGACGCCTAGGATTCGCTCCCGAGTAAAACGACGCGGAGAGCGTTCTCGTAAGTGTAGGAGAAGCGAGAACGAAGCTGCTAAACCTCCGTCGTATTCGCATTTTGGGTCCGACTCGTCTACAAATGGACTCCACAAAAAAGGGTCTGCAATTTACTCTGCGAATTGATAATACTTTTGGTCTTCCAGATCTTGGATCTTTTCCATATGTATGGGGATTTTTAAGAAAATTTCGAATAACATTATTCCTATTCTTTTTGCAATTTCTCGATTAGACAGAGCTTCACCTTTATAAGCAAGGATTGAACCAATTTCTCTTTCCGTTAATTGTGATCTTTTTCCCATATATCTGATTACAAAAATAATGTGCATAATTAACGTAATTAATCATGATATCTCTTGAACCTTATAAATCGAAAACACCTTAAGATTTGGAATACTATACTGTTATAATTAATATTTTCAATGGTGCATCTAAACTTTTGACAGATCAGAAATCTTTTTCTTTTGCAAATGAATTTTTCGTAAATACTTGAGGTATTTTCCTAACGTTCTACCCGACATCTTCATGGTATTGTCATCACGCCTCAGCAAAAAAATTTGCATATGGTTTGCGTGTTCGGTTCTTTAGAAAATCACACAAAATATACTGCGTCTAAATTTTTGGCATGGAATGTACGTCAAAAAGGGGTATCAAAGAACAGGATAAAAAGTGGAGATGGGCATTGAGGATTTAAAAAAAGGAATAAAAAGTAAACTTCCAGCCGCATTCTTTATTCACAAGCCGCACTTTTAATTAAACAAAATGCATTTTTAATTTTGAAAAATCCAATAAAGCATTCGCAAGAAACTGTATTTCACCTGTATTTGCAGTTGAATTTATATTTCTTTAGCAGTATTTTATATTTTGCAAAATACATTTTAGTTCTGTAAAATATACTTTTTTTCTGCAAAATACCCTTTTTAATCCTGCCAATTCATTTTTTATTTTGAAAAATGCATTTTAACATTCGCAGAATAGCAAATTATAGTTCAAAATAATTCATTATAACATGCTTCGTAACACGAAGCGGGATGGAAGTCCAGGAAACTTATTACTACCAGATGAACTGCTCTCATGGAATCAAACGCGTTTATCAGATACTTTTGCCGGAATTGCTTTTCAAGAGCGATTGCTCTTCGCTCCATGCTGCTACTCAACGCTCAAAGGACTCAACAGTGGTCTTGAGCAAGAGCAAGAATATGAGCATAAGTAAACATACTGAACAAGCACAAGAGCATATGTTCATACTATTGCTCTTGCTTACACTCATGCAAGTAAGAGCAAGAGTGCGAGCAAGAGCGCTCATTCTGAATACAGGCATATGTTGTCACGTGTCAAACGACATCGCCCGAGAATTGTAACACGCTCGGATCTCCGTAACGAAGAGCCTGACCGCCAATTATTGGACGACAATCCGAGAAACTGTCGAACGAGATCGGGATTGGTCGACGGGGACCGACCTCAAGAGTGAAGGAAGGAGAGAGACGAGCGAGGACGGACGAGAGAGAGAGAGAGAGAGCTGGGAAAAGCCAGAGGAGTTGGGGCTCGTCAATGAGCGTCGGAGATAGACAAGGAGCCCGACGAGAACGACAGCACGACCCGAGAAGGACAATAGAGCAACGGAAGAAGCGTCAGGCGAGCTCCCGCCACGAGCAGGCGACGAGGCATTGGACCAGAGGACGGGAACCGACTTGAATGGCGACACTTCGCTACAGTGGCTACAACAAATCGTCCGTGCGATAGCCGAGGAGTTATGTCAGCCCATTGCGTCGGCGACGAACGACGCCGACCGCCGCGGCAATGAGAGGTTAACTTCTACGCACGCAGCCGACGAGAACAGTGGCGAAAGGAACGGCGATGACAAACCGACGAGTCGACTTCCTCGCCAAGCACGTACCACGCTTTTGAGGCAGTTATTATTATTATTGTAATTTGAAGCAGCGTTTCCAGAGGTACTGGAGGCGACAGAGGCGATAGCGCCTGGGCAAGAGTTTTCCCGTTCTCGCTTGCCCACTATTACGAGCGAGGAACAGGGGTAATTCTCCGCCTTTCTGCTGACTTCTCTGTAAGTCCCTCGCCCTGCCGCGACGAGTGATGTCGTCCAACGCCCCGTTTCGTGTCGATCTTTTTCATGCTACAGAAGCCTGTGTTTCATTTTCCGATAGCCAGCGTCCGAGATGAACTATTGACATTAATGGTAAAATTTTCCTTCGGGTAACTTGCATTTTGCTCTCTTCCCCTTAGAGCAAGAGTGGTTTATCCCGAAGGCATAATTCTTCACGACAGTTTTGACGGCACGAGGTCCTCGTAGTTTCAGCAGCGTAGTGAGCTACGAAAATATTAGTCTGTTTGCTCTCCCGTCTAATATAAGCTTCCTCGGAGTGTGCGTCAGCCATTCATACCTGTGAAGTGAAAGTCTCTGTCAACGAGCTGTATTTAACCCAAATACATCTCTTAGTGTTCACTGTGTATGCTACAGACATGGCAGCGCAGAGCTGGTGATTTAATTATTATGATAGAGTATTGCATGATTACGACTGGTATGGTCTTCTTCACTGTGAAGTGTTTCGTGCAGTAATTGTGTGTGTATAATTTACCTTACCAGTCTTGAGCTCTACTGTTGATGAAGTGTGGTGTTAGTGTGATAAATTGTGTATTTTATAGGAAGCAAGAGTGTTCTCACCCTTCCTATTTCTCATTGGCCCGTTTTCGTCGTAGAGTTCTACGCTTTGGCTTTGGGCTACTGAATTGCATGAGTATGACAATTTTAATCATCTTTTGTGTGAAATGATATGGTTTAGTAATGTGTGCTGATCATTTACCTCACCAGTCTTGTGCTCCCACAGCTACTGAAGAGTTGTACTTGTGAGACAAGGTGAAGTGATTTTGCCTAATGATAGTGTGTATGTGTCACGTGTCAAAGTGAAACAGAAAGGAATCGATAGTTGATGGTAAAACGAATAAATTTTATTGGAAAGAAATAAAGATGAAATAACTAAAATTAACGCAGTGGAAAATATTAATTGAAAGTCCGGTCTTCCTCGTGACACACAAACTTTTACACGACGAGGGTTTCGTCTCTGACGATGTCTCTGAAAGGTGCTCTAACACCCGTTAGAGTAGCTTTTCAAATAATAAAAATAAGATGATGAAGTAGACACAGTCCACAGCTTAGAAGCACAGAGAAGAAGACGCTGACTAGCTTGAATAGTCTTTCCGGTGGCTCGCTAAACTTCTCGTTTGTCGCTCTCTGCTCAGGCGTACGATTATTAAACGAGAAAGAAGAGAGGCAAATTCACCGACGGGACTGCTTCCATTCTCGCACTATGGGTGAAAAGCAGTGAAGTAAATGAGTGCCAATATCACAATAAGGAGATAGCAGTTCAAAGACTTAATATTGAGTAGTTCAAATAAAACAATCACTGGTCAGTCTCCGGTATACGGTTCTGTTCGAGAAGCACGAAAAAGTTCAGACGCAAATTAAGGAATGCTTACTTTTACTCAATAGGCGGCGCAGACGAGTAGATTAGTAACGTCCAAGTAGGTGGCTCACGGGGAAGCCAGCGAAAAGGCGGAGTATTCCTCCCGTTCCTTGCTCATGGAACATGGTGAGAGAAAAAGGAAAAACTCCAGCCCAGACGCTGTCGACTCGGCTAACTCCAGTCGTCTCGGGGAACGCCGCTTCGAAGAGCCGGAATAGCTCGCCGTGTACGTGGCAGTGAAAGAAAGTGAGGTGACAAAACACTAACGCACGTACCTGGCGAGGTAATGGACTCGGCGACCCGTCGTTGACGATATGGTGTTCTCGGGCGTCGTCTGTAGATGATAATGCTGGCCGCTCGCCTCCTCGTTCAACGTTGTCGTGAGAGAATGGCTGCAGTAGCTGGCACAGGCATGTGGCAAGGGTACTTATCAGAGGTTGCACTCGGTGGGGACGTGCTTCGGCGTCGTCGACCACTTCGGCTGTCGCAGATACGGGCAGACGTGGAGATACCTCTTTCGTTCGTTCCTCGTAGCGGGACGAATCCTGGCACCGACGAAGACGAGGGCTCGCTCGCTGTCGTTGTCGGCTTGCCTGAGGTTGGTGACGGCGAAAGTTTGTTCGTCGTCGGCGTCCGTCGCTTCCACGTGCTTCGGCGTCGTCGACCACTTCGGCTGCCGCTGAAACGGGCGGACGTGTGGATACCTCTTTCGTTGGTTCCTCGTTGCGGAACAAATCCTGGAGCCGATGAAGACGAGAGCTCGCTCGCTGTCGTTGTCGGCTCGCCTGAGGTTAATGACGGCGAAAGTTAGTTCGTCGTCGACGTCCGTCGCTCTCCTCTGAACGGCTGTTAACGGGCCGTTGCTTCTGGCATCGCTCGAAGTCGTTTTGCTCGAACGTTGAGCGAACGTGGCAAACGATCCTTTTCCGACGATTTACTCCACGATTTTCTGTCGTCTCCTTGCGTCGTTCGTTTTTCCCGCTCGCTCTCCTCTGACGTCGATCGCCGTCGGCCAATCCTGATCCGAAACGTTGATCTCTCGGATTGTCGACCAATGATCTTCTTCCCCTATCGCCGTCTCGGAGAAGCGAACGTGAAGACGTCTTCGATCGACGATATTTGACACGTGACAGTATGCTATTTATTTGATCAGTTTTGTGTCCTGCCCTTTTAAAGAAGTGTTATGTACCGACCTTTCCAGTGGGCGTCTACTTTCATCACTTCATGGATGCCAGAGACGATTTCCCGCAATTCATGAACTTGTACGACGATATCCCGGATATTGACTCTATATCCAATTAGATGCTTAATTTACTTATTGAACTCTAATTCATAAAATTCCACTGCATGTAAAGCTTTGCACTCAATAAATTTATTTATTTTTATTAATTTAACCTACCGATCTCGTTCTGTTCACATTGACACGTGACATATGTCGAAAAATAACCTAATATATGTACTATCATTTGGCTGTATTGGTTGTATGAAATAAAATGTACACGTTTCATTGCAGGCTTTGTAACTTTACTTTTTGATCATCCCTCGTATATGCGTTTCGGCGGGATGGCTCAAAAAGTCATATCAATAGGGCTTTTTCACTACGCGTCATCATGACGTCAATGCCGTCATACTGGATCACAAAAAAGTCGTTACTCTCTAGTTTCGTTTTTCCCAATCATCGCATTCACTCAAGAAATCGGTTAAGCATTGTTGTTGAGTATTGTTGTTTGGAAGATTCGTATAATACGCTGACCTTGCCATAGCGAATAGCGTGCGAAAGCGTTTTTGTTATCCAACATGGCTGACCTGCTAACAATGATCCAAACCCACAGTGCATTATATGGTCACGTGCTGTAAAAGCTCTATTGGAACCTATGCCGGACTTGGAGATTGAAGTTATCAACGTGTCCGCCATTCAAGACGAAAGAAAGAAATATAAATGTTCTTAAAATCAGCGTAACTCCAAAAATTTTGGTAAAGGCGTTGATTATGAGGTGTTTTATTGATCTAGAATTGCATTTCTCCAGATTCAGTTTTGATTTTTTAGATCTGCAACACCATCGGGACCCACGGACAAGAGTTGTGAGATTCGAAGGATCAGTTGCTGCCAAATCTACCTTTGTATTCTTTAGAGAAGCGGAGCGGTATACATCAAGACGATGTGGAGCGGGTACATCAAGAAGATGTGTTAAAGAATACTTTCTTGCAAGCGGGGTACATCAAGAAGAGGTACGAGCGGGGTGCGAATAAGTACAACGGTAAGCAGTTTTACTTGTGACTTCATTGTATAAAAAAAAGAACATCCAACTAAAAATAACAATATAAACTTACGCTATGGCAAAAGGCACGAGAGATAAGTCAACACCACCTAGACTGAAGGCCTGCGCACAGCTACGTCATACATTGTTACATCCCACAAAAGCGGCTATTGTTAATCGTATTTCTACCAATAATAAGCCCTAAATTTGGCCGTTTGATGATGATGTAAAAATGTATGACATTTCTGTGCGCAGGCCTTCTGTCCAGGAGGCCGGCCAGGTGGCCGAGAGTGCTAGGGCGTAGGCTTTCTAGTTCTCGAGTACGCCTGGCCGTGGGCTCGAATCCCGCCGTGGGCATGGATGTTTGTGTTTGTCCCGGGCTGCGTACAGATATAACTTGTATAAAAGGCGCAAAATGACCTTAGTTGTCAACGCCTTAATTTCTAGAACCCGTCCTTCTGTCTAGGTGGTGTTGGATAAGCAGTGGCCATTGACACGGTAACAATGCCCAAAGCAAGAGCTTGCGGCGTCAACAATCACTTCTATATGCCACTTGTAAATTTAAATTCTTGCATATTTTATCGATGCCTCTGTCAAGGTGTCGGTTGTAGGGCAAGCTGAAGAATCTTCTGTCTTTTCCCCTGTTCTGGTCGATGAGAGTCGTACATTGTGCAATCCTTCTCTTGAAACAATGTTTCTTAATACGTTCGTCTATTGTTTCACTTTTGAACCCGTTATACGTAGCCGCTTCCCTGATCCTTCGGAATTCTTCTTTCCTCTTGTCCTGGGCCAAAGGGATGTTCAAGGCCCTAAGAATCATGTGATTGTATGCCGCCAGTTTGTGACCATAGCAATGATTCGAATCTCTTCAAATATATGAAGGGACATTGTTTTGATAAATATGTCGAATGAAAGTCTATCCTCTTCTCTGCGTACAAGTATATCCAAGAAGGGAAAAGAATTATTGTGTTCCCTCTACAAGGTAGACTACTGAAGGGCTCAAACTATTAAAGTCTTCTTTTAGTTGATCTACTCGGTCGTTTCTGCAAATCACGAATATATCACCTACATACGTAAACCAGACCTCCGGGAAGTAAGTGTGTTTGTTGAGGGCAAGATTTTCAACGTGATTTAGGTAAAGGTTTGGAGACATGAAAGATCTGGAATTTACGAAATATAATGCGGAACCTGTAATATGAAATATATTGGCCAGGCCCGCAGGAAGATAGAAACCCGAGCCAGTGAACATTTTGAACATGTGAAAAATGTTAGACCTGAGAGATCAGCATTTGCGGGCCACATCCTCAAGACCAGTCATGAGTGGAGGAAGGAGAATGTGAGATTTTACATGTAGTGGACGATGTCAAGAGGTTGAATTTTCTTGAGTCATTGTAGATCATGAGGAACCAGGGAGACAGTCTGCTGAATCTGGATTGTGGAGCCTTGGACCTCACAACCTGGAAACCCCTACTTAAGTTTATCAAATAGTCACTTCCAACCTAGGAGTTTTCTCATAGGTCCGCGTTTTGTAACCTACCCGGCTTATTCCTTGTTATAAAGAATTTGTCTTTATGATTGGTTTAACTTTAGTATAAATACTTGCCCAATTCATTTTGTTACTCTCTGGATGACTTAACTAGGTTTCATCTGGCTTCTTGCCTAGTTCAATGTACTTCCCCTGGTTACTTCTTGGGTGATTATGGCAGTGAAAGCGTTGCTTTCGGACCGCTCGTTTTGTTTTCCCTGCGCTGTTCGATTGTCGATTTTATTACTCGATTCATATTGATGATGGCTACTTAGTAGCCAAAATGTACATTTATGATGAATAAAACATGTGTTGTGCAAATAGTGATATCCATCGTCACCCCCTTTGTATACATGTATCTACAGATCAATAAGGTCAGTCCATTTTATTATATTTTTTATCTTACTTAACTAAGACGATACCGGAATCCGCTCCATTCCATACATACCGGTCAAGTCGCCGGACGTATCGCCGATGGACTTTTGTGACTTTGAGACGGGCTCTCAGAAAGAGACGATCGCAAATAGTGGAGGGTCTTTGGAAAGCGTGTCAAGCGTGGTTATGAATTGATGTTCGTGTTCTGCGTTCCAGTGGAAACTGCGATTAAACACACTCGATAGTGGCGAAAGGGGTTTTCCACCTTTTCTGGACCTCTGTAACTTGTTACAATAGATACCTAACAACCCTCTGTACTTGTATTAAAAGAAAAACGCTGTAAATTGCTTATAAGCAAGACGGAGACAAACTATTATCCGCCCTCTGCAGCGTAGTGATTTACTATTGTATCCTAGGCAGAGTTCTGTATTGCAGCTGCTGAATTTTGTGTTCTAGGCGGTTGCCTATTTGGTTTATATGGTAGCATCGCGCCTGTCTGTGAGTTATACATAAATATTGCCTTGTAAAAGTATTTAAATGGCCTCGAATATGGCTAATGGTAACTCCTTTTACTTTCCTAAAGGAAACTTGTGTATGGGCATTGCAGTATTTACATTCGTTTTACGTGTTTTGAGAAATGTTTCATTTTTTAATAGCCAATATTAAATTTTTCGACAGCAATTTAATTGTTATTCAAAATAAATTAAAGTTGATATACCAGGTGTGCAAGTAAATTTCCGGGCTTCACACATGGATGGCGCTAACGACACATGTTGTCTAAAGAAATTATGGACAATCATTGTTGCAGCAGCCATTTTGACTCTTATTTCATTCCTATTTTTTATGATGATTGTTTCTTGTTTTGCAATAAATTCAAACTTGCAGATTGAACACTTCCGTTTTGACAAAAGTTAGAGAGA
>JAHWFO010047778.1:0-24513 GCA_023313115.1 Rhysida immarginata | reverse complement strand
CCCCCTTTAAGTATTTTACATTCGATGTAAATCACCCTGTATAGCAACGCAAAAATATTTTTCCAACAATGAAGATGTCGGTTTTTGTGCCAAACAAACAGCATTCGCAGAAGCTTTGCTTTTCTGCTTTAACCTGAAAAAAAATGCAGCTGAAGCATTTCGTTTGCTTGGGGCGGCCTATGGCGAACATGTACCATCGAAAACTACCTGTGCAGATTGCTTTAAACGCTTCAGAAG
Source organism: Rhysida immarginata (assembly GCA_023313115.1). Taxonomy (NCBI): domain Eukaryota; kingdom Metazoa; phylum Arthropoda; class Chilopoda; order Scolopendromorpha; family Scolopendridae; genus Rhysida; species Rhysida immarginata. The sequence goes on along the minus strand of JAHWFO010047778.1, from coordinate 24,276 downwards.
TGGCGATTTTGACACTACGGGCAAGGATTGCTCCGCAAGACCAAAAACAATTGAGGACGCCCATCTGCAAGCGTTATTGGATGAAACCGGGAGAAACTGTCAATGGGCATCGCTACCGATAAAAACTGATCAATCTGAATCATGCATTGCTCGAAAAACTGCCAGAATGGGACACGAGCCACGAACGAGTGATCTTGCAGCACGACAACGCTCCGTGCCATCGTGCTTGCATCGTCCAGGAGACCATCAAAACGCTGAAATGAGATCTGCAACCGCACCCGCTCTATTCACCAGACCTGGCCCTTTCCGATTATCACTTGTTCCGGTCGATGGCGCACGGCTTGGCTGGGCTACACTTGCCCACTTTCGAAGAAGTGCAAGATTGGTTGGATGAATGGTTTTGGTCCAAGAATGCGTCGTTTTATCGTCGCGGTATTCATGTATTGCCAGTGAGATAGCAAAAATGTGTAGTTGGCGAGGGACGATAATTTGAATAAAAAAAAACATTTGATATACAGGGTGATTATAAAGTCACTATACATTTTGATGAAAACTCCGTTTTATTGCAGCAATTGTAGTATGCATCAACCAGATATCATACCAGGATACATTCTTAGTAAATTTCAATGTGTCCCCCTTGCACATCCCGGCACAGCTCCCAGCGTTCCACCGTGGCTCGGAAAACATTGCGCAACATTGGATGATGTCCTCCACTGCGGCTGTAATCCGTTGTTTCAGCTGTGCAATGGTGTGTAATCCTGACCTGGTACACCTTGGACTTGATAAAACCCCACGCAAAGAAATCCATGGGAGTCAAATCTGAGGAGATGGAGCCCACAGTCTTGGCGAGCCCTGGCCAATCCATCTGCCTGGGAATGCGCGATTCAGTTAGTCCCGAACGATGTTGGCCAAATGGGATAGTACCCTATCCTGTTGGAACACAACGGTATCCTAAATCCTTCATCTCGAAATTGTGGCTCCAGGAATTGCTCAACATGTCGAGGTACACGGTACCATTGATAGTCCCCTCGGCAAACATGAAGGGCCCATAGACCTTTGACTGTGTAAGTCCCATCCACACATTCACTTTTGGTGTGTTTGGGTGTGCAAATAAATGAAATTCGTTAATGATTTCACCAAAATGTATAGTGACTTTATAATCACCCTGTATTTCTCTTGACATTTTTCTTTTTTCATTAATCCAAAAAACTCGGAAAATTAGTTGCACAACTAGTATTACATGAACATGAATATACACAACCATACATTTGAAAGTAATGGACATTATTACGATACAGTTTTTCTTTTTTTTTTTTACTAAACTTCTGAATTGATTATTTACAAAAAGTTGCTTCGTGAATACATTGATTTATCCCTAAATTATTTCCTGGCTAAATTGTTCATCTCTTGGATATCATTTTCCCACAAATCCATCAGTTCCTCTGCTTCATCTTCGCAAACGAAAATAGCTTCGTCGGCAGAAATGGATAAGATAAATTTCCCATTAAAAGAGTAGAAGCAAAAACTTATACCTACAGAAAGGAAAATGGATTAGTATGAAGGACCTTCACTTATATTTATTGAATATATGGTTATAAGGTAAAGCCATTCCAGTCAAATTAATAGAACGTAGCCCTTTCAGACCCCATTTTTTTTCTTTTAATGGCAGAATTTTTTCCTTGCATGAAAACTGCTAAATAACATGTGCTAATGATAAAAATACAATAATTTAAAATTGCGATTTACGACGATACGTCGCCCACTCACAATGGAGATGGCTGTCTTTAAAAATTATTTTTATAATGTAATAAACAAATAGAAAACCTAGAAATAATACAACAATGTAAAAAATACTTGCACATGAATTTAAGAGCCATATACATAAAAATCATGTATGTCCATTGTAATGGACACAGGGACTGAAAGGGTTAAAGAAAAACTTCTATAGTTTTCACTGGTTTAGGTTTTTCTGATAATGGAGCAAAATTAATTTCCTAACTTTCACTTTTTTCTCTAATTTTTCTTAATTTATTACCCTTAGGATTTCCTGTAAACACGAATGATTTGCTATGGATCTATTTCGACTCATTGAGGTGGAAAAAGTCATATAATAGCCAAAAAAATTTGATACAGTAATATCAAAAAACTCGTATGTCAATGAACACCATTTCAAGAAGATGTGGAAAGATTAAACTGCAAAAGTTATAAATTTGAGACGAAAAGTTTACCCTTACAGACGTTGATTCACGTTACTGTAAACGAAACTGAAATGCTTTGTACTGTTACTGAAACCCATGCACCGCGATCTATTGCGTTCTATGGGTTGCCTTGCATTATGGCTATAGTACGACATCGGAGTTTATATTGTAGCTATGCGCGCTGAAAGGCACAAAGCGGAATGGTCTTCCATGCTTTATTGTAGGCTAAATGTAGACATTTCATGTGTGAGATCCTCCATTTCCCAAGGCTCATTGTGTAGACCAAAAACTCAGCGGTCCATAAGAGCAGCATCTGGCGACTTCACCGGAATGTTACTGAAGTTGGTTGCCCTGAATTTTGTTCGTGAAGGAAACCGTCGACTTTATCATGTAGCTTGGACACTTATCCTGATGAAACCTCATTGTTTTCTGCACTGTAGAGATGTGGGATATCATAGCAATAAATGGGTTCCATGATGTTTATTTTATAGTAGGAGAAGTAACGTTGCTTTTGGTGAAACTTTTGCACAGCGTTAATTTTTCAGAAACCTAAATCCGGCGTCAAGAATAAATGCTTTAGATAAAGCTTTCTTGCATTCTCGCGCAAACTCTCCGCGGCTTTTGGAACTTTTCTGGGGATAAAAGATCGCTCGAATCTTTTTGAAGCTGCTTAGGTAGATACATGCTTTCTATAAGATTACCACATTTCTACCGCCAGATCTGACTCCTAAAATTTCCGCATCTTGCTCTTGCGCTCTGGATATGGTGCGGCATTAATTTGCCTTAGTAATTTGTGAACTTCGGAATTGTGCCGTTGTTCCATTTCCAAATCCGACTTAAGAGTGATAGTCCGACGGAAGAGGCAATGCTGCGTTGAGTGTTGTTGAAGTTAAGGCTGATGGTATTCCTTAGCGAGCTCTCTAAGATCTTTACAGATCTTCAAAACAATTGCAATCGATGGACTGCTGCGCCTAAAATCACCTTCAAAAGTATGTCCGAAAAACCTTGGCCTAACAGCTTACGTTGATCCGAAGCTGGACTCTAACCCATATGGGTTCTCCTCCAGTCCGATATCATACCCGTTTGGGCACCCGAGCAGGCAAGAAGGCTTAACAAGGAGCATTAATGAGACGCTCACTTACAGTGTGGCCAGATTTAGTATTTTTTTTATACCAACGGTTATAAAATGTATAACCATATTTAATGCAATTGATTTAATTTGTTTTTATATAAAAAAATTATGTTCAACTTCTTTTCCACTGTCTAATTTTTTGTGGTGTCTGCTTTTAAATCACTTTTAAAAAGTAAGTGAATAAAAGTCATGTTGAAATAAACATTTGTTTTCTTTCTAAAATATATTAAAGAATTACAGAATTTAAAAAAAATTTACAAAATTTCATTATAAAATAATGTTATGGAATAAAATAATTATATTTTCAATATAATAAACCGTGTCAGTAAATAAATTATAAAATAAATGAACAATAATTTGAATTAGCATTTTAAAACTAAATAAAAAACTACAATGACTGCAGGTATAGCAAAAGAATTTGCTGCCCTCTTTGACATGAGCGAGAGCAGCATATCACTTTCCCACCAGGCTGTGGCCGCGCTAGGATCTACAAACTTACTTAATCAAGTAGAGCTTTCATTCTTTTCCTTAACGTTCTTTGATTTGTCGACGACCTGACTAAAAACTCGGTCTGAGGACTGTAGTGATATGGATGAACGTCATCGAGTTCCAGAAAAGAGGTAATGAATTAATTAAGACAAACCAATATAAAATGGAATGATTCTCAAAGGCAATTACTTGAATGTATCCATTTCTTCTAAGAATACCTGTAATCCTCAAAACAAATTTCACAGGCTGTAGCCTGCCTGCCTTGCCTCTAGTAGTTCATCATAATCTATCTATTATATTACATTAATAGACTGTACTCTGTCCAACGAAAGAAAAACTGGGTGTGTCTATTTAAATTTCCAATTTTTATTGTTAGATATTGTTACTAAGTAAAATTAAGAATGTTTAACAATTTAAATAAGAAATTTAACTAGACATGCCCAGTTTTTCTTTCGTTGAACAGAGTATAACTCTCTTATCCGTCGGTCAGTCCGAGGCCAATAAAGAAAGTTACAACAATCCGTCAGGGATTGTGTGGCAAGATAATACTCCGTCATTGTTACAATACTCATTTCCAAAAAAGTTGGGACAGTGAAACATATAAGAAGAACTCCAACACATTTGTTTGGATTATTGTATTGCCGTTTATTTCAACGCATTACAATACATAAACGATAAATTAGGCATGGGATCACATATCTTATATGCTTAAAGAAAGATAGAGGTGGTTTTCCTGTTTGGCACGTGCAACACACTCCCAAAAAAGTTCGGACAGCACGGCGTTTACCACGGTGTGGCGTCACCTCTCCTCTTGATGACACGCTGTAATCTTCTGGGCATCGATGACATCAATCTTTCTAACACCGTAACCGGAATTCTGTCTCATTCCTGTTGGATATAGGTTTTCAGCTGTTCAACTGTCCGGGGTCGTCACTGTCGTAGTTTTCGTTTAATAATACGCCAAACGTTTTCTATAGGCGACAGATCCGGGCTGCAAGGGGGCCAATCCAACATACGAATGCGCTGCCGACGTAGCCATGCAGAAGTTATGCGCGCTGCATGCGGTCTGGCGTTGTCTTGTTGAAATATACACTGACGTCGTCCAAACAGGCGCCTCTTAGATGGCACCATAGCTTGTTCCAGGATCTGTATATACGCTTCAGCATTGACGGTGCCATTGCAGATGTGCAAGTCTCCCATTCCATGGCCACTAATACAGCCCCAGACCATGACAGACGGTGGTTTCTGTACCGAACGCCTGTAGCACGCGGGAATATCCTTTTCGTCTTTGGTCCGGAGTGTACGGCGTCCATTATTTCCGTAAACAATCGTAAAGGTTGATTCATCGGACCACAATATGTTCTTTCAGCGTGCTTGGGACCAATTGCGATGGGCTCGAGCCCACATCAGACAGCGACGTTGCTGTCGTTTGTTGATGTATGGCTTCCGTTGTGCACAGTATAACTTAAGTTTGCATTTGTGGATGCACCGGCGTACAGTATTCAACGATAATGGCTTCCCGAAGAAATCGCTATGTCCGTAATCGCAGCATTCCTATGCGTGACGCAGTGACGTCGGAGGATCCGAAGAGCTCGAGCATTCAGAATAGGTTTTCTACCTTGGCCTTTCCGAACTGTGATCTGACCACTATCTCAGTAGCGCTTGATAATATTATGTACTGTAGATGATGACAGGTTAATTCTTCTGGCTATTGCACGCTGAGAAACGTTGTTTGTGAATTCTTGAATGAATCGAACACGAAGATCTTCGCTAACTGGCTTGCCTCGACCCATCGTTCCGAATAAGTTACCTAAACGACGGATGGCAACTTTTATTTATACGGAATGTAGTACGACGTCATCATTCTAGATTATTCCCGAACAATTCGGAAGGTTCCACTACTAACGGCGCTTTCTACAACGTATGTCCCTACTATTTTGGAACGTATTGCAAAATCCCCATTCAAAATGAACGTCCCGGCCACGATACAAAATGCTTTGGTGCACACAGTATATTTAAGTCATTTCATAAACGTATCTGCTATTTTGTATTCGCGAGAAAGTTTTGTTACATCATCCCTTTTTGTTTTTTCTATATATTTTGCACTGTCCCAACTTTTTGGGAAATGAGTATTGTATTTAATTAAATAAATAAACTGAAAAAAATAATTCTCTTGGTCTGTCCAAAGCCAGGAATTGTTATCACAGATGAAGATTGTCTGTGTTATGGCGGATTGTCTAACAAATAATAAAAAATGTAAAAAGTTTTTTTTTTTCTTTTTTCGTTTCTTTTTTTTTATTCTATCGTAAAAACGGTTATACATACAAGCGTCAAACTTGACAAGAATGTAGTTCAAACTCTGAAGTATTACGACAAATAATGAAAAACTGGCTAAGTGTGAGTTGGACTTGCGCAACGCCAAACATAAAATCTTTTTTAAGGTGATATGTTAATTTAATATTTGAAAACTTTTTTGTTTAAAGCGCTTATTTTATAAATTTCTATGTCTATAAAAGCCGAAATCGAGAACACAGTGCCACACCCTCCAGAAGCTGGCATATTTTGGTAAATTCATTATCTGGTAGTAAGGAACCCTCGATGTGCGAGTCCGACTCGCACTTGGCCAGTTTTTCATTATTTGTTGTAATAATTTAGAGCCCAATTTATATTATATGCAAATGAACTGTAGCCTATATTGTTGCAGAATTTTGAACACCATTGATGCTCCACTTTCATTACTTTACCCTTCAATCTGTACGGTTAACACCCGTCATGCGACGGGTGGAATTTCTACTCTATTGCTAAACCGTTTCAACGTAAGCATGTACTGTTGAAGCGAGCAATTAGCTGCAATCTATTGATAACCATATGCCTAACAGAAGTTAACTATTGATAATGTAAGGCATAAGTAATTACATCCGATATGTTAGCATTGAAAGTATCCAATGATATCATAATGGTATAATTAAAATACTTACCATTGAATCAATTTCGGCTATCATTAATTTCTCGTTATATTCATTCATGACATGTCATTCCAAATTTTTTGATATACACTGCTTGGCAATGAAATTGCCCCACCCTTAAGGAGTTATCCGAATGACCCAAAAATAGGTATACAGCAAGAGATACATCTTAACACACCTTTATTACGTTATGGAGCCAAGACGTGCACACATTTGTACAGGGTGTCCCAACGAAGCACCATCAGTAGGTTGTGGCACCACCTTTAGCGGCGATGCATTGTTCCAGCCGCAGGTGTAAGAGATCATACAGGTGGTGAATGTCATCTTGGGGTACGTCTGCCCAGGCCTGGTGAAACTGCTGTGTCAGGTCATGGAGATTGCGGGGTGATCATAAACGACGTCCCACCATGTCCCACACGTGCTCAATTGAAGAAAGGTCTGGAGACTTCGCGGGCCATGGCAGGCAGTTGACATCATGCAGACATGCCACGCTCATTTTTGCCGTGTGCGGTCTGGCGTTATCCTGCTGAAAGACTGCGCCGGGTATGGTGTGCAGAAAGGGCAGTAATACATGCTGCAGAATCTCTGTGACATACCGTGCTGCTGTCAGTGTGCCTTGGATGGTGACTAAAGGCGTTCTGGTATTGGTCCACGATGGCGATACCGGATGCATTGTTCATTGGCACGGTCCAATGGTGTGCGCCACACACGTCTGCGTCTGTCGTTGGTGTCCAAACAAAAGCGGGATTCATTCGCCAACCCACTCATTCATGACACAATTGCAGTCGTATCGCGCGGTGCTCAGGTGTCAAAAGAAGACACAACAATGGACGCCTGGCAGACGTTGTTGCGGCGTGTATTCGGCGTGCTATTGTCGCTATTAACACTGGAGCAGTACCGGGAATAGTGATATTGTCGCGCAGTTGCCACAGGATGATGGTTCTGTCCGCTGGCGCTCTTCGCAGTATGAGCCTATCGGTACGAGTTGACTTGCTTCTCCGGGCCCCAGAGCCTGGTCTTCTGGCATGTGTGCCTTCCTTTCGACATTGTCTCCCACATCGGCCTACCGTCCGTGCGTCCCGCGACTCATGGACAGCAAACCGGCTGGTGGACCATCCAGTCCCAGAGAGGCCAATAATCCGACCTCGTTCAAAGTCCGTTAATTGCGTGAACGGTTGTCAATGTCGTCGTCGTGGCATTGAGACCGTTGTGCGGATTACAGTGCTGTACGTTCACGAGGCAGTTGCTTCCTCCATAGTGTATGGAACGTCTCGCATAGGTGTCAACTGATGAGCCTATACTGGCACCCGGACACCCTGTATCAACCCAAACGGTCATGTCCCGTGAGCATGCATCTAATCGTTTACTAGTCGGAGGTAGACGTCCCCCCCCCCCCCAACTGAATATGGATAAGGCCGGATAACTCCTTTTGCCGGGGCAATTTCATTGCAAAGCAGTGTATTATATGCATAGCCTAGAATTGAAAGTTCCAATAGACCATCATGGTTCCACTAAACCACGCACCAAGGAACGAGTTTGGATTATCATTAATTTGACGTTATATTCATTCATTCCATGTCATTCCAAGCTGTTTGATATATTACATGTCATAGCCTAGCCTTGAAACTTCCAATAGACCATCATGGTTCCACTAAACACGTACCATGGAACCAATTTGGACTATCATTAATTTTACGTTATATTCATTCATTGCACGTCATCCAAGCTATTTGATATATTGCATGCCATAGCCTAGCATTGAAAGTTTTTAATGGACCATAATGGTACCACTAAACCACGTACCATTGAACCAGTTTTGAGTGATATTGACCATCAAGGAAGACAATCACGTGTCTTCACTTAATTCACAAGCCTTTTCTCTGCTTAGCATGGAATGCCAAAGAGAGAGAACAATATTGATCGTTGCACATGCCATTTATACATGAAACTGTATAGTGAAAAACGTGGTCTCCTCTTTTATTTGTGACCTTTTGAACCGGAAGTAGTTCACCGATTTTTTTCCACCAACGAACTCAGTCTTCCGATTTATCCAACGATATGAAATGAGTAGATCGCTCATGAGCTGCTTTCAGCGCCACCATCGCGTCCCCATTTGAAAGCCTGTCGGCCATTGCTTTGGTTGGCAAAAAATGGCCTTCATCGTATGTTGACGTTTGAAGTTTGCGTAGACAAACACAGTAAAACTCAACGCCGATTTCTGGTCTAGCTTTAAATTGTAGTAATAAATATATTAAATGTTCACCACTGACCTTTCACACGTGTGTTTTTATCTTTCTAAGTCTTAAAATGTTTTTCTCATGTAAAAATCCTGGTCATCTTTTATATCGTGGTTGTTGATACATAAAAGATGTCGATATTCAACCATGTTACCGTCGTTTCAGTGATACCAAAATGATTGTTTAGAGGTATTTATGAAATTATATACCGCATTTATTAAAAACGTAGGTCGCTTAAGAAATTTCAGACTACAAGCGGATGTTGGTGGGGGGGGGTGCTTTCTCAGCTGTCGACAAAGCGGATATATAGTAATGGCGCTTTGGCTGGCGATGTTGTTCTGCCAACTACAGTAATGGCGCCTACACTAACAATAGAGATTAGTTCCACTTTTCGCCGCCTTCAAATTGCCCCAAAGATTGCGGCCACATAAGCGATCTACTCATTTCATGTCTTTGGATTTACCTAAGTTGTCGAATGGCGAAAACGGAAGTCGAAAATTCGGAAGCGCTCGACTGCTAGAGTACCAACAGACAGACGGACGGACACACATTGTGAAAACATAAGTACCTATCGGTCCTAATAAAATGGACTTGCGACAATAAACATGCGAACCACGCGCATTCCAATTTCATTCACACAAATGGGAATGTATTCTGTATATTTTTCATTATATAAACTATAGAGTCATTAAATAAACATGTATTTATAAGGATTTGGGCCGTTAAACAATATTATTGTTCGATTGGCACTAGGAACGTTTTTGATCTCGCAGTATCAACTGCCGATCGAACAGATTATCCAGCCTTGTCAAAGGATTTATGAAACGCATGATGTTATAGCAGGAAAAAGTTGTATTTTTGTACGACTTCATCATTCTCTAATCTGTGTTCAAAGTTACGTGCTCAGAATAATATGTGAGCATTCAAACCCTGAAATTCATTCTCGTATGGCTGAAGAAAAATCTACAATAAGATATGTCGCCGTGTTTTTAAGAGAAATAATTGGAGAAAAAGACATGAAGTCCATGAAGTAAATCGTCTCTGTCACCTCGTAAGCAAGCGAACTTGAAATTTGGCGAGATGACATCGTCGAGCAAAGTAAATAGAAGCAGTCACCCCTGCTGTCTCACACCCGTGGATATCAATCGTTTGATCCAAGGAGCAAAACGGGAGCAAGCTTCACGATTCGCTAGGAAGCGAGGGATGCAAATAAGCAGCGGGAAAATTCGTAATAAAAGCCCGGGCGGCTTAGAAGAATTTAGACGGGCTGCCAATTCTATGGACCAGGAAAATAAAGGAGAAGTTCCGCATCTCTCCGAGCGTCAACTGGTGCCAGGATTACCTTACGAACTATAAAGTAAAATTAAGTAATAACTCTAATTTTTCAAAGACTGTTCCTTATGATGTTCGCCAAAAAACAAGGATCAGATGATATGAGGGGCGGTCATAAAGTCATCACAATCAACATGAAAGAATGATTGCTTTTGAAAATGTGTGATGCCACTGGGAAGCGACATCCTTTAAGTGCTGGAGAATACAATAAGGCGTTTAATGCAGTACCGCTAAATACCGCCAGAGCATCGAAAGCAACATGGCGCAGCCCGTCGGAAAATTGACGTGGTCGTTTATCGTGAGTTAGGTTCCGTTTATGGTGAGTTAGTCGCCGTTTATAGTGGTATGTCTCATCGTACGAGACAGTCACCATTGACGAGCCACAAATCGCCAAATAAGTGGAGACGATAGTCCTCTTAGACCGCCGTATGACCGTAAAATAGATCATGGGAAAGGTCAACATCAGCCGTAGTACTATTTTGCAACATCCTACACGCACAACTCCACATGACAGAGGCCGCTGTCAAATGGGTGCCACGTTTTCTCACGCCTTTGAAAAAAGAGCGGCACACGGATGCAGCTTCCGAGCTTTAGAAGCTGTGTCAGGCTGACTTGGACGATTTTTTTGAACGGCTTGTCACTATGAACGATTACTGGCTGTATCATTATGATCCTCAAAAAATCAAAATCAGAGCAAGCAGTGGAAACACACCTCTTCCCCGCTGTCGATGAAGGTGAAGTCAGACGTCTTCGGGAAAGATCACGTTGAGCGTTTATTGACGAAAGTTTTTTTGACGGAATACGCGCGGAAAGGCGAGACAACAATGGCAGCATATTACCGGGAACTCTTACGGAAGTTACGGGAAGTCATCAAGTCAAAGCGGCGAGGCAAGGTGTCCAAAGGGGTCAGACTTCTGCACGATAACGCGCCAGCACATTCTGCACATGAGAACATGCGCGTTGCGGCGGAACTGGGGTTCGAAATACTGTCTGATCCGCCGTACACAGCCGACCCGGACCCAAGCGACTTTTTCCTCCTGCCCGCCTGAAGAACCCGCTTCGTGGACGGCATTTCCAAGACGACGACGAGGTCATCTATGAGGTGGAGCAGTTTCTCAAAAGCCAAAAGGAGGGATTCTATAAAACTGGTATCCAGTAAGCCGTCCATCGTTGGAAAAATTGTGTGGCCTTGGGAAGTGCATGTGGAGAAAGAGTGATGCTACCACCGTGCAGTGTCACCCCATCTCTCAGTCTTCCAGCTGATTGTAATAACTTTAAGATCACCCCTCGTAAAGGTTTCATTTTATTCGGAAAGTGAAATAACTCCTACTATAAACTAGATTTACTCCTACTGTAAATCTATTTTGAAGATTGCTTTAAATATTGTGCATTTTTTTCTAATGACAACCATTCTTTCTGCATAATTATGCAAAAAATTATAATCATTTTGTGCATGATTCCTCGTTACTGAATGAGGTACCATCTTTCTTTGTTATTATTATAATCTGCAGCTTATTTTGTTCAAATAAGTTAATTTCTCTAAGTCTATGCTCTCACAAAATGAAAGCCAAGAACTCTAGACTCTTGTACACAGAGGTTATTATAAGAAGAAAATAGTGTAGCAAATGTACAAAGGATGTTTCGAAATAGCGTACTCTAAAATGAAGTTTATCTGTTATAAGAATGCGATGACTGAATATTCGTTTCCAAGAATTATTGATAATGAGCATAAAGTGAAGATCCAGTGACTGAACATTAATAAGGCAGCGTCTATTGATTAAGCATAGGAGTCACGCGTGGCTCCCTATCAAACGTCCAGACGACTGGCAAAAATCTATGTGCCTGGAAAGGAAAGAGAAAGAACGAGTATTGGTCAGAGAAACTCTGCAACTAAAACAGAAAAAGCTATACGGGGTTTTGAAACATCTGAACAACGGGATTTTCGAATAGAGCAAGAGCTAAGAAAAAGAATAAGAGCTTCAACATCAAGGGCAAGAAAAACTTGGTTCTAAAGTATCTGGTGTTCATTAAGCAAATTCCCGGTATATCATCTAGACTTCCTGTTTTTCGTATATTTAGTAGAATGGATAATACCTTTGCTCTGTGTTGTATTAATTGAGTTATTATTTAACCAATTGGAAGTTATAATTTAATTTTTTGAGACTGTACTCTTTACATACAAGTGTAATTATCCCGGGCAACGCCGGGTACCTCTGCTAGTACGAAAATATTATACATACACAGGCCAATGAATTAAAAACTGTGAAACATACGTAAATTTTATTAATTAATTGTATTAATCTTTTTTTTTATTCAAATTGTTTGTGCTCATATGAAACATTGTTGGTGCCCGTCTAGCTGAGGCCACGATTGAAACACAAAGAAGCTGATTGGATTATCGAAGGTGCGATATCTTGATTATTCAATCGTCATAAAAATGACCCAGTCTTTGTCTAGAAGGGGTAACTGTAGCTCAAATAATGAGCGAGACCGCTGTCCTTTAAAACAATTTGTACAGAAAAAAAGACTTCCATAGACAAATGATTTTTAACCAAGGCTGTTCTTAACCCATATCTGGCAGAACCAAGCGCCGGGAAATGAAGCGGATCCAACTCGGCAGCCGCATGCTTGTACAAAATCCCCTGATTCTGCAAAGAACAGGTAATTAAGAAGCAGCTCTGAATCGGATGTAGATTTTAATTTCTTTTTAAAGGATATGGAAGAAGTTTCATTCGGAAACGACACAGACGTTCAGCCTTACTACAGTATAATGAACCGCTGAGACGCAATCATCCTTCGCGTATCTCGCCCGTGAGCACGGACGGTGCAGAGACCGACGCGACTGAATCCAGATAAGTACAGGGTGAGATAACTACAGGGCAGTATAACGGGAAGCCTACCCGCTCGATTGCTGGGACCGGCTCGGTCGATTGGCAGAATGGAGGGAGATGAAGGTGGGCTGCAGCAGCCAGCAGTTTCCACAGTCGGGGAGGGGGGTGAAAACTGCCATGTTTTTTGATAAAATTACCCAATTATCATTTGATGTCGTGCCGGCCCCTGCAATCGAGCGGGTAGGCTTCCCATTATACTGCTCTGTAGTTATCTGCAACTCCCTGTACAAATACTGAAAATGCTTATTAATTAATAAAGTACACAAACTGATTATTATACATGTACAATTATAGGCATTTTTCAGCGTAAAATAGTGGAAAAATATATGAAGCAAATCATGCGATTTTAGGAAGTAAAAGTTCTGAACCGCGTTCCGCAATTTCCCGAGTCGGCTGGGCCGTTATCAGATGGCGGCGGGGAAGTTATCAGATCGCGTCGGCATGATCGGTTCGGCCGTTCTAGCTGCTCTCAGAGGGCACAAAGCTATTTTTTTCGCGTGAATTACACACAAATTAGTGGAAATGAATTGTTTATTACGTGGAGCAAATACAGTAATAATAATTCTAACAAGTTAATGAAAAAATACTTTTTCAAAAACAACGCTTTTTAAAGGTTTTTTCTCCAGCTTTACACGTGTTTTTTTCATACGGCGCCATCTCTTGTGCAAACAAACATAAACCAAGTCTATTTCATATTAATCCCCCCCCCCCCCTTTTGGATTTTTTATATTCATGCATTGTCACCGACTTTACGTATGTGTAGAAAATTTCAGCAAGATCGGACTAGTGAAAGGGGTTGAAATATTTATCACAAGATTTCATCCACCAAACATGAACAAACGATGAAAGTTATACAGGGTGTTTCAAAACACTGGTCAACAAAATTTCAAAAAGTGCATGCTTCCGAGACGAAAATAGTCATTTCTGAATGAATTCAATGTGCTGAACACGAATTTGAGTAAGAAAAGGCTGAATTGGCTACAGTTTCTTAGTAATGTGTACTTGAATGCAGGTATTTGAATGCTGCTCTATTCTTGTCCATGGCTTTTACTAACTTTTTTACAAGGCCGAGCTTGATGTGTAAAGGAGGAATGATGATGGTGTGTGGTTCTGCTATTGGTGGGTGCTGTACATTCGTTTCTCCAGGATTAAAAGATGCTCTTGATATAGTGAAAATCGATTGCTCTGCTGTCCCATAGACAAAGAAAACAGCAGTACTTTGTATATCCGTGCTGCAAAGTACGTTCAGGTCAGCACAGATCTGCCAGCCCTACTTGGTGTAGTTAATACTCTCCAATAGAACCTATACAAATGACAATGCGTCAATATCTCTGAGGCAAGAGCCAATCAACATTTTTCAAAGTGATATTCGTGTTCAGCACGTTAAAGTTATGCAGGATTGGGTACTTTCACCTAAGAAGCAATTTCATTGTTGCCCAGTGTAATTGGTGTCCCGTCTTTAGGTCCAAATAACGACTCAAGGGGAACAGATTGGGGGAAAATGAATATTGATTATTTGGTTTTAATGTCCCCTAATTCAGAATAAAAACATTTCGCATCCCTGGGGGTGAAGGGGTAAATTTTGAAAATTTTAATTTTGTAGGGGTAGGGGTTATACCCCATGTGTTATTTAGAAAGTTGTAGAGCATCATGTAAAATGTGGGTTTAGCAAAAAACCCGATGAAAAAATCTTATGCCCTGTCCCCTTTATCGAGTGGATAAAGTGAAAGTTATGGCTAGCCGATGTGGACAAAAACCATTCTGGACCGCTCTTCTTTATTTTTATTCTGAGATGCCACTCATTCTTCGACTGCTCGTGTGAGCAAATTTGCATACGAGTGGGCTCAAGACCATTAGCTTTTCAGAGTAACGACTCATTCATTCTCATTCATTTTCAAATGTACTGTTTTCTAATAAGTAATAAAGTTCTAATAAGTTTCTAATGAGTTTTTCTGTTTTTGTCTACATTAGTAGCCATACCTTTAACTTTACCCACTCGATAAAGGGGGCAGGGGATGAGATTTTTTCACCGGGTTTTTTGCTAAACCCACATTTTACATGATGCTCTACAACTTTCTATATAACACGTGGGGTCTAACCCCTACCCCTACAAAATTAAAATTTTCAAAATTTACCCCTTCACCCCTAGGGACGCGAAATGTTTTTATTCTGAATTAGGGGACATTAAAACCAAATAATCAATATTCTTTTCCCCCCCAATCTGTTCCCCTTGAGTCGTTATTTGGACCTAAAGACGGGACACCAATTATGGAACACCCTGTATAAGCATTGTAAAAATGAAGGTGGCTGGCCTGGACAAAACAGTTGGGAAATGTATGCTATTCTGAACTTTTAACCTATATTTATTCTTTAATTGCCTGGTTTTTCCGGCGCTTCAAAGGAACTAATCGTTCAGATAGTTCCTGGATCGCTCCAAAAATATTCGGGCGTCGAAGAGTAGGGACAGCATCCTGCTTCAAGTAATTTATTCGCTTCACGTTCAAAGATTTCATATCTATCTGATCAATAATGAAGAATGAGGTTTCGAAATGAGTTTAGCAAATACTAGTGTACGCTGAAGGACGCCAATTTTCTTTTCGTCAAAAGTTCAGCCACTCGTTTCTTATTAATTCCGACTTAGGAACTTTTATCAGTACCTATGATGTTACATATATATACGGAACAATTAGAAGGCAAAATTTAATTAATCAGGGATTGCTATGGAATAGCTTCTCTGTAATGTTTATGATACTGGAGCCTAGTCGCGCAGTGACATCGATCGGAGACAGTCAGCTGATACAAAATGGAACGCAATGGCGAAGACCGGAAATAGCATTTTTCACACTTTAAACGCGATTTTCATAAAGAAATAGTGGTTTTAAAATTTTTCTATTGCTACAGTTGTATTTTATTTGTTTCAAATAATGATCTTCTGCAAAAAAAAAAATGATATCGATATTTTGAGTGGAGTTGTCCTTTAAATATGCTTGAAAAACATACGGATCAAGATCGGTAATAAGTTACACGTTGTCAAAGAAACAAATGCCGCAAATAGGTAAAGTAAAAGTGACTTAAAAAATCGGTGTGATCATACAAAAAATGATTTATTTCTTGCATTCCATATTAATACGAGGGTTGTTTTTTCCTCCTGGTCCTTAAGTTTTTTATTTGTTAACCGATTTCGAAAATTCTTTTTGTATCAGTTACTCACATCTGTCCTCTATGTAATGCACTATTCACTTTACAACATATTCGCCATCCCTTTCCACGCATTGCGCCAACGCGTAATTAGTCGGGTGAACCCGTCGGAGAGGAATTCCGGGGTTATTACAGACACGAGGATTGAATCTTTCACCTCGTCGTCAGAGCGCAACTCATTTCCCTTAAGGTGCTCTTTCTTCTTTGGGAAGGGGTGAAAGTCGCAAGAAGCAAAGTCTTTCATCTTTGAACTGCAGTTTTTCATCTTTGTGTTATCGTGCTGCAGAAGAGGATCCAAAGCTGACATTCAATCCTGCTTCCAATTGGAGTTGTTTCTTAATAATGCCCCACGGTTTTTCTATTGGGCTCAAGTCTATGGCCATAAAAGTACGTTAACATTGTTTTCCTTGAGTCACCTTCTTGTTTACTTTGACGTGTGGCTAAATGCACCATCTTGTTGAAACCAGAATTCCTCGTCAAAAAGTCCTCTGCAGAAGGCAACATGAAAGTTTCAAGAATGACTTGATATACGTCAGAGTTAACCATTCAAACACAACTTACCCAGCACACACAACTTCCCAACATCTTCTGACATACATCCCCACACAATCACCGACGTCGCAAACTTAACGGAACGCTTCGTATGTCATTGGCGAAGGCTTCTTCTCACAAGCGCCACACATCCGGGCCTTTATCTCCATGAGTCACACAAAACACAGATTCATCATTAAAGAATACCCAATTTCAATCATCTTGCCCGTTGTCGTTCTTTGTACCATTTCACCTTTGCTTGATGTTGCTTGGCTGAGAACATGTGTTTTATTTTGGGAGCTCTTGACTGGAAATTTAATTTGTGTAGACGCCTCAAAATTGTTGACCGAGAAACGTCAATTCCTCATGCATGAATGTGTTTGAGACTTCTGAAACGGTTTCTTTTAACAATACTTTGTAGTCGTCGATCATCTTTCGACCACCACGTTCGTTTATTTAATTACACAGCATCTGCAGTATGCCAGACGAGATGTCAACTTTGCGACCCATAAACAAAATTATGGTATAAAATTACTTTGCTTTTTTACATTATTGAATACTAATTTATGAGTTCTATTTTGCATGAACTTTAAATAATTAAGCCTTTTGATGAGAATTGGGATGAGAATTGGGATGAGAATTGGGAATATTGCATCAAATGGTTGCATCAAGCCTTTAAGAGACCATTATTGGTTTATTCAACTACTAATGAAAATTATTCTAAATGTGAGATAGTTATAATTATTCTTAATTATAATAATATGAATTTTATTATTACTTTTTCCAATTTAAATATAACAGTTTTCTTGAATATTTAATTTGAATTTTAAAGCTGAGACACATCCGTTTAAGCGTATTATGAAAAAGTTTTACATATTATTATGCAATGTAAGAAATAAATTTTTTTTTTGGACGAACACACCTGCTTTATATGCGTATTCTACAATTATTGCAGTTGTAAAACAGTTTAGAGAAGTATATAAATATGAAAACTGAATTTCAGTTCCTCAATAATTAAACTACCGTATAAAGAAAATTTAAACGAATAAAAATGAAGTGTCGAAAGATTAAATGGAGATTTTAGTAATTCTATATACAGGGTGTCCATAAATTATCGTTACAACTTTAGAAATTAATAACTAAAACACCATACAAGATAACAAGAAACGGTTTTCAGCATGTGACAAGTAAGCTGATAAAGTGTTTTCCCCTCATTCATAAACCTCAATGTGGTACGGACATTGTCAAGTCGGCATGGCAGTTTATGCCATGTATGCTGCAGTATCCCATAATGACATGTTTAAAGGCATTGAGAATGCGTGTCTACAATCCACTAGGTCTCTAACCTTGGTTTGGTACACCTGGTCCTTTAGAAAACCTCACAGGAAGAAATCCAGTGGTGTGAGGTTGGGTGATCGAGGCGGCTAACGAATGTGACTATCTTAGCCAATGCAGCTATCTGCAAACCGTCAAATAATGACTATTCACATAATCACTTTCTAGAGATGCTTGTTTAATTCTTTTCATGTCACATGTTGAAAACCTGAGCTTTTTCCTGTGGAGTCCACAATTCTCGTCGAAACTGCTTCACCTAAAGCAAAAAAAAAGTTTACTAGTTAAATGATGAAAACCGTTTCTTGTTTTCTTGTATAATGTAGTTATTCTTCTTCTTCGTTCTTAGCTTTTCCCATTATTCGCATGGGGTCGCTGTTGTTATTTGGTTTTGACAATGAATTTTACGCCGGAAGCCCTTCCTAACGCCAACCTCGCAAGGAGAAACGTTAGAAAACGGACAAACACAAACCCTCGGTGGGATTCGAACCCGCGAATCGCTGTTTACGAGAACGATTTGACCTGCGCCTTAGCACTCTCGGCCACCAATCCGGCATAATGTTGTAGTTATTAAAGTATAAAATTGTAAAGATAATTATGGACAGTCTGTATATTCGATACAAGTGAAAGCTTTAATTTGTAATAAAATTAAACGAAATGAGCTTCAGTGGGGTTATCCCTCAAAACTGCATCCAAGAGATCGCGAAACTGTAACATACGCTCTTCAAAGCGAGGCTGTCTAGCTTCATAACGGCTTCGTCGTATGATACGTGGACAGTATTTCAATTAAAAACTAAGCTTGCAAAACGTAATGCGACGACTAAAGGACGGAAAACTGATTTAATACAAAGGTAAGATGATGTATAATAACTGTAAAGATAATTTACTGGTTAAGCGAAATGAAATAAAATGAAATTTTTATTCATAATTTGGCCTTTTCCAGGCTAGAAGCTTACGAAAGAAATCTCAATTTTACTGGGCCTGAAATTATATTACCTGAGCCCACTATAGTTGACTGGCCTTGTAACGGTTTTAGGCAATTAACGGCAGACATGAAGAATGAATTGCCAGTAGTAAATATCGCAATATTAAAAACGTATTTTAATCCGTACATGGGTGAAAATGCCGATCATGAAGTTAGAGCTATTAAAAGAGGAAAGCTGCTGATGGACGCTTTGAAAGTTGAGGCTATGAGCTATCAAGTAAAAGACTCCCAATATTTCTTAACGGGAATAGTAAGAGCTGCTATGAAAAAAAAGGTAATACTCTTTCCTGATTAAAATAAATCACACTAACTCTTTAATAGGTACTGATATTAAACTTAAAAATTCAGCTCGTTGATAATGATTACATGATTACCAGATGTTAATAATGGTAATAATATAATTATAATGATATACTCAGAAATTAGATGCAAAAAATCGATGTTTAAAAACTATTATTGACATTTAATTTTTGGCATTTAAATTGATATGGCATTTTTTAAATTAAATTACCCTCTTAATCTTCAAGAAACAAGCATACTGAGCTATAGCGGTAAAACGGAAGAACGTATAGAACAGGTGCGCCCTCTGGAAAATTAGTTCGCGGGATAACCCCATTGTTGAAATGTTCTGCGTAAGCGTCTATTATGCCTTCATTATCTATTGCTAAAGCGTTTCTACATAATCATCTATTGTTGAAGCAAGCGAAACATTTCTACACGCAAATCATGTAAATGTGTTTCATGCAAAGATGTATATAACTAATTAACTTAATAAATATTTTGCAAATTTACTTACCTATATTTTGAATATTTGCAGCAAATGGTATGAGTTCTTCTAGACTTTGCCCGTTTATTTTGTAAGAAGATGAAGGACCTCTGATGTTCGATATTAAGCATGTGTACCACATACTCAGCGTCAATGGTGAATAAGAAAGTTCATATTTTAACGAAGTATACATACTCCAAACAAACAGCGATTTTTTGAGTTCGCTTATTTGGCTTTTAACATGGAGTATTCTTTCTGAGGGATTATTTTTATGCAGAGGAAGTTCAACAATGACCATAGATAGGTTATTACCCCATTTGACATCAATATCCTTTTTATCCATACTAACTGGAATTATAGCAGAAACACGTTTTGGCAAATTTTCCCCTCTTCTTTGAAAGAAACGTCTCAAGGCTCCTGCAACACTCGCTATTACAATGTCGTTGACGGTTACATCGAAATATTTCCTAGTGTTTAGAACATCATTCATAGTTAGATGAGCTCTAAATCGCAATATTCTTTTGCCAGATAACGTTACTTTGCGAAAGTTAGTAGGACTATCGAACTTTCTAAAACATTTATACATGTAAAACGGTGATAAGCATCTACATATTATCCATTTAATATAAGAATCCAGAACGTAGTTTTTATTAGAATAGTTAATTAAATTTCGGGAAAGAAACTCTTGTCTTATATTCGCATCATCGCTTAAATTTATACTACACGCCAGTCCGTTGATTCCATCTTTGAGACAATGATGCATCGTGTTAAAGATCGCAAAATGTGCTCCGCAATCACAGTTATTATAATGACTCGATAATGGAAGGAGGAAAACTTTCGACAAGCTTTGTTTTGTATATGTATGCTCATTAATAATATTAGTTATTGCCTTCTCTAATTCACGGGAATTACTGGGGACACTGCCGTTTACTTTCAAAAGTGAATCTTCTTCAGTTATGTCGTTTTCTAGAAGCCAAAATAAACATCCATTGAATTTGACGAGACCGTGTATAGAATGAGGTAATAATGGCTGTCCAGTCCTTGTTTTGGCGAGGATAATTTTCTCCACTATTAGCTTCCTAATGCTTGATAATTCTAATTTGCCATGTAAAATCATTAATGCGGCAGTAATACCGCTGTTCAGATTATTTATGTCCACAAGCATCCTATCGAAGTCTTCAAAAATTTCAACTTCGCGTCTGTATATCCTCTTATATAAGATAGCATTGATTTTTTTCCAACATCGAACAACTGCTGGGAGTATGAAAGACATCAAAACTACATAAAATGTCAACCCAGTCATTGTAAGATATAAAATGTTTATTATTTCATCCATTTTCTTCACTTGAGTTATTTTTAACACTTATTCTTCTTTGAAAATCCTTTTTATTCTATGGAATAAAATAAAAGATTTGCATATGATTGACAGAAATTAAGTTTAGAAATTAAGTTTTTCATTAAAATTTCATATTTCACATACACTACCCTATCAAAAGTCATGGGACAACCCTGATTTGCATGAAAATGAGACATTCCTTTGCAATTTCACTGTTGGCGTTCTTCCCAGCACTACATGCTATTATGAGATGATGCGTGAATACTGTAAGAATGTCTCAAAGAAAAGAGCTTTCAGACTTTCAAAGAGGTACAATTGTTGGGTGCCATCTCGCAGGCAAAACTATTAGAGAGACGTCAACCCTCCTCAACATCCCGAAATCGACCGTTCACAACGTCATCCGAGCATGGAAAAAGAAAAGCACCACAAGTGTTCTGCCTAGGACTGGAAGACCCAAGATCGTGTCGGCCAGAGACCAAAGGGCTCTTCGTAGAGTGGTCACTGCAAACCGTCGCACATCGCGTGATGGACTGACAAGATCGTTCATAGAGTCGACGGGAGCAACTGCGAGCACCCTGACTGTTCGCAGGGAACTCCATGCAATGGGTTTTTATGGCAGAGTAGCAGCTCACAAACCTCACATCAGCACCAGCAACGCAGCGAGGAGATTGCAGTGGTCCAAAGAGCGACGACATTGGACTCTGGATCAATGGCGAATGGTTAAATGGAGTGATGAGTCCCGCTACATCATCTGGCAATCGGATGGACGGGTTTGGGTATGGCGAACGTTATCTGCCAAGCTGTGTTGTATCCACGGTGAAGTTCGGCGGAGGGTCGATGATGGTATGGAGGTGCTTTTCATGGTATAGGTTGAGTGCAATCGTTTCTGTGGGCGGACATCTAAACGCAGAGCGTTACCAAGACATTCTGGACAACGCAGCACTCCCATCTCTCTGGCAGCACTTAAGCAAAGGCCCTTTTCTGTTTCAGCACGATAACGCACCTTGCCATAAAGCAAGGGCTGTAGGCACATGGTTTGATGTAAAGGGGGTTCAAGAACTTGACTGGCCTGCGAAGAGCCCCGATCTGAGCCCCATCGAACATCTGTGGGACGTGTTAGAACGTCGATTGCGCGCATGTGCGGAACACCCGAAATCCGGACCGAACTGTCCAAGACACTTATGGCAGAATGGCGAAAATTACCGGTCGAAACGTATCAAAAACTTGTGGACCGTATGCCCCAGAGAGTAGATAGCAGCTAAACGTGGACCAACAGGATGTTAAAATATGTATATTTTTGAGTGTTTCTATTAAAGAGATGGTATCCCATGACTTTTGATAGGGTAGTGTAGGAGGAGTGATCGCAAAACAAAATATAAGCATTTCACAAATATTCTTATGAACTCAAAAAGTGCTCTAAAATTTTATCTCTAACGTGGATCCTTTATTTCCCAACTACTTCTCTGAAAAATTAAATATAAAGTTTTTATAGTCTGCAGATCGGATTTTGAGCCCCGGTTTCAACCTATTTCTGCGCACGTCATGTCTGATATCGATTATGTCTTTCAGGATTCGTTGTTTAGCCATCACGCTCTTTCCCAAGCTTCTTCTCAAGCTTGGACTCATGGAAAGCTTCTATGCGGTAAACAACCATAGCTTTATTTATTTGTTTGTTTATTATCAATTCAGAAGAGTGAGTATTTATGCAGTACGATTTATGGTAGCAATTTGGAGGAGAGAGTTTACGAAGAAAACCCTGGTTCATGTTCTATTTGTTGACCCTGTTTGTGGACTATTAATTTGCAGTGTAGAAAAAATGTCTGCAGAACGGCGAGGCTGATGTTGTTCCCTTCCTGTTTGCAAGCTTTCTAGACACCTCAATGGTTGTTGGACGGCGTGGAGCAAGGGCTCGTTTGAATAATCCAAATTCACAGAAATCTATCGGGGATGCATCTGGCGATATGACAGGGAATCATGAAAGGGTATAAAGTGAATTCCTGTTTCATCTTACAAATCCAACATAAATTGAACCGTCGAGTTAGACGTATGGCTGGAGGCTTTTTCCGCTCTGCGAGGATTTCCTCTGGAAAATTGAGAACATGCACTTGATAGTAAAGGGAGTTAACCTTAGTCTTCCTGTCCAGACGTCTGATTGTGAGCTTGCCGTTGTACAAATTGTCCGCAATTACCATAAATTCATTTGAAAATTTTCCATACATTCCTTGGACCATTTTTAATATGACTTCTCTCCAAGTGGACGGTAAAAAAATCGCGCGGGGTTTGTTGCAATCACTGAGGTAAACGTACGCTTTATCCAAAGTGATAATGTACGTATTTCCATCGTTCTGCTGCGAGGTAACCCTCATTGAGCCTCCGACGATTCCTCTTCCTTTCTGCAACAGCACATACACACGACTCTTGTGACGCTTATACAGTTGCAAATCTTGGTTTATTATTAACATGATAATGTTTTAAGGCTGGAAGCCATTCTGCAAAATGCGTGTTACAAGGGAACCCAACGAAGTTGTTCGAACGCATTTTTTTTGTGCATAAACTTACCTTGGAAGCGATGGCGTTGCGGGGTGGCAGTAGCGCAAATTTCAAAAAACATGGCGGTAAGAGGGGAAGCGTAATCGTCAGTGGCGGTCGCCAAAGAATTGCAGTTAGAGCACTGTTATTAAGCATAAATCCTTAATTTTGCTTTACAATTATTCGTCTCGAAATAATTTATAACATGAAGTTAGCATCCATGAATACTATTTTTATTTAACATTATAAAGCATCGCGATACATTCCCCCTCACCAACGCAACAAATTACTCGACGTTTCACATGAAGTCAGCCAAGGCCTCCTATAGACAAGGCCTGCTCACTCAGACAAAAT
>JAHWFO010047763.1:0-23166 GCA_023313115.1 Rhysida immarginata | reverse complement strand
AACTTTGCCTTGCATTGTTGGTCATGAGATATTTCTCATTAATATGCCTTGCCATAACCATGAATATCGATTTTTTATCGATATTTATTATTTTTCCGAAATCTGAGGTAGACAGTGACCTTCCTCATGCTTTGAAGGTCATGTATGCGAAATTTTATCAAGATCGGAATAAAACTGTAGATTTGTATAAAAAACATATAGACAAACAGACCCACAGACCCACAAACATCCTTCTTTATATATATAGATAGATAGATTAACAGACAGACACTGGAAGACAGAAGCGACAACAATTTGCGATGGAGTTTGGAGCAGAAATGGAAGCCAATCAGGACATGGTGGATAACCTGTGGGTGTCAGATGAGGCCTTCTTCCATCTGTCATGTGACGTTAGTAAACACAACGTTCGTTTTTGGGGTTCCCAGCAATTTTATGAGATCCATAAGTCACCTCTTCATCCACGAAAGGTTATGGCTTGGTGCGCGATTTCCAAAAGAGGCATCATTGGTCCGTTCTTTTTTGAGGGAACCGTAACGTCACAGGCTTACCTTAACATGTTGGAAACCTTCTTCATCCACGAGCTGCGAAGGAGGCATATACCGCTTCGACATCAATGGTTTCAACAGGATAGGGCTAGGCCTCACACCACTAAGGAAGTGCTAGACTTTCTCAATCAGAAATTCGGAAATCGTGTCATTTCAAACAGGTTTCCAGATCGATTCGGGGATGGCTTTCTTTGGCCCCCTACGAGTCCTGGCCTAAACCCATGTGATTTTTATCTCTGGGGGTTCCTTAAAGACAGTGTGTTCACTACAGCATCAAGAATCCTAGACCAGCTGCGACAAAGTATCGTCGACTGCTGCACCCTTGTGGATGCAGAAATCCTGGATAGAGTTATGAACAACTTGCACCATTCGGCTGCGAGCAGTTCAAAACGTTCGTGATGGCCACATTGAGAATATCATCAAGAGTCATCCACGGGAATAAAAACTCCGAACTGCCTAAAATATCATATTGAAATGCTAAGTTTGTAAACATTAATGGGTCAATAAATCATAGTACTGAAATGGTCAGAAATTGACTGAATCACCTTGTATTATTTATATCTTTTAACCTCCTATTTGTTTCTTGATGTTTTAATTTTGCAATATCTTTTAACCTGTATATTATATCACTGTTCAAATTATGTCACCAATGATTGTAGATCACATTTCTCTGATTTATGTGCTTATTTATTTTACCCAATATCTTCATTATATGTTTTATTTATTTTGTAATCCCTCCTGGGCTCTGCCTGCATGGGGACAGTAATGCCACTGTATGGTTACTGGTGTTAAATATACATAAATAAATAAATAAATAAATAAATAAATAAATAAATAAAATAAAAAATAATATAAAATTATTATTATTATTGTTATGTATTACTAGCAGAGGTACCCGGCGTTGCCCGGGTTAATTACATTTGTGGGTAAAGAGATAGATCTCAGAAAATTAAATTATAACTCCCAATTGGTTAAACAATAACTCAATCAATACAACATAGCCAAAGGGACTATCCATTCTACGAAAATTACGAAAAACAGAAAGTCCAGGTGATATACCGGAGCTCAAAGGCGAGACGCGTGACTCCTTTGCCTCATCAATAGTCGCTGCCTTATTCATGTTCTGTCACTGCATCATCATTTTATGCTAGTTTTCAATAATTCTTGGAAACGAACGTTCAGTCATCGCATTATCAGAATTTCAGTTTCCAAAATATACACTTTCCAACAGAATATAGTCAAAATATATTTTTAGGAAATGTTTGGATCTGCTGTCCTACCAAATAAGCTAGATGATAACCCCTGTGTGTGCTACACTTTTTTTTGGAATAAATTTTGAAATATCTTAAGAATAAACAAATGAAAACGCTTAAAATTAATAGAGTAAAAATTCTTAATAAACATTTGAAAAAAAATTTTTAAAGGCTCACAATGGATGGACCTCTCCAAGGATTCCACTGCTAGTCTAAATAATTTCTTACTCACGTAATTTTAATTTAGATGTACACTTGATGTTGTTGCAATTCCTTTTCTTCTCTCAGTGTCTTGAATCGAAACTTGGCCATTCATCTCTTTTTGCAGTCTAGCGATCGCCGATTCTTCTATTGACCTGCTTACCATTTGCTAAATATAGCACGGAGCTAAAAGAATGCTTCCTCTGACGTCTTTGCACTCTTTCTCAATAGTCTGCTAACTTTCCATTATCTCCAGTTACTAATCATTTTTAAAGATTTTCAAAAAATTGTTAAGTAATAAGAACTCTCCTTTCAAAGAAAAGCTTGAATAGCAGGAATTCTATGCTTTGTTACAAATTTTGCCTTTCATTGGTGGTGATGAGATATATATTGTTGATCCCTGCCTAGTGTTGGTGCATTGCGTGTTGATACCTTTGTTGATACGTATTGTTGCACAAACTTTTCTTTGCATTGTTGGTCATGAGATACTTCTCAGTAACATGCCCTGTCTATATGATCATGATTATCGAGTTTTTATCGATAATTATTATTTTTTCAAAATCTGAGGTAGACAGTGACCTTCCTCATGCTTTGAAGGTCAAGTATGCAAAAATTTCATCAAGATCGGAATAAAAATGTAGATTTGCATTCAATACACACAAACAAACCCACAAACATCCTTCTTTATATACAACCTCTGACAATTAAGGTCGGTGAATGACGTCACACCCTAATCTGTGCGAGTTTACGCGAGTAACAATGCATGTGAATACAAGTCGAGTCATTGTTTAAGCAAGTTCAGACAGGTCACGTTTGTGCTTGGAATGGTTTAGCAGATGCTCGTTTCTTCAGTTGAAGGTGTAGCGTGCGCACGTAACTGGGTAATGGATCAAAGAGGAACACTGCCGTAATCGTGCAACAGTTTCTGGCCAACAAAAGGGTCGTATCCATAGCTCATCCACCTTATTCACCAGACTTGGCACCGGCAGACATTTTCTTGTTCCCACGCCTGAAACGGGCCTTAAAGGGACACAGATTTGCAGACATTCCACGTGACCCGTGCACTTAAAGTCATCCCTTAGGAGTTTCCAGGACTTATACACACGATCCCAAAATTGTATTGCCTTCTAGGGTGATTATTTCGAAGGACAATAAAGTAAATGTGTCTGTATATGTTTTGCATTTTGTTGTGTGAACTCATTCACCGAACTTAAATGTCAGAGGTTGTATATAGAAGATTATTATTATCATTGTTTGGGGAAGCCAAACTCGGATCAAGTCCGGAAGCCAATCCCAGAGGCGGACCCAAAAGAGGGCCAAAGCCCAACGGACTCAAATGCGAGGGAGGGAAAGTTATGCACTCGTGGGAGTATTGATGTTTGGGTGTAGGAATTTCCTTACTATGTGACAGATGTTTAGAATTGTGGCTCTCTTGAGGGTTTTGTATAAGTGTGGGTTTAAATTTAGTGTTGACAGGCTTTTGTGTAGCGAGTGTGGAATAACCCCAGTGGCAGAAAGAACGATAGGTACAATGTGTACTCTGTTAACTCCCCAAAGTCGTTTTATTTCATGTGCAAGACGTATATTTAGTGATTTTGTCAGTGTATGTCTTTTGTAAATTGTGTGTTGGGGATGGAGATATCAATTATGTAAGTCTCTATCCAGTCTTTATTGTTGTTGACATCGTTGAGAATGCCTGACGGTTTTAGGCAAAGTATAAAATATCTGGGTTTTTTTTATTATGTTGTATATTTTTTCTAGGCACTCTATACATTACCTAGGTATTATACAGAATGACAAGTACTTTGTTTTGCTTATCTACGAGTGTAATGTCTGGTCTGTTATGATGGATAGTTTTGTTAGTGATTATAGCTCTTTCAAAATATAGTTTATGTGTGGTGTTCTCTAAGACAGTGTTGGGGATATATTTATAGTAAGGAGTGTGAATGTCCCTTAGCTTGTGCATCTTAGCTAGATGTTGATGTATGATGTTGGCTACCTGGTTATGTCTGTGTAAATAATCTGTCTGCGTGAGTATTTTGCAACTGGATGGTTGGATGGTTTTCTCTGCGATATGGCATTTCCTGCAAGACCCGTCAGTCGAATCTTTGATAATATCTTTTCTGTAGCTTTTAGTGTTAATAACCTGGTCTTGTATGGCAATCATGGTTCCTTCAGTTTCCCCAAAGAGACTCCCTTCACTGAACCAAAAGTTCGACGCTTTTTTGTCGACGTGTGGCTGGTTGAGGTCAGAAGGATGTCTACCGTGGAGTTGCTTTCCGAGCCATGATTGAAGTTTAGTGCATGTTGTAGGAATGTTATGGGTGTTCTGCATGCTGTTCAGATTCAGAGGTGTGTATTTTGTATCAGCCATGCAGACTGCTTTGTGTAATGGTGATGTGTGTTGTTTAGAGTAAAAGAATTCTCCGAGTGACTGAGTCTGTTTCTGGTGTAGATCTGTTATGTCAATAAGACCTCTGCCTCCCTCTGAACGAGGCAGGGAGAGTCTTTCAAAAGCTGTGTGTGGATGGTGCTTTCTGTGCTTTTTAAGCAGTTTACGTTGTTTCCTTTTAGGTCCCTCAAGATCCGTGTGTGTCCACTGTATGACACCAAATGAGTAGGAGAGTATTGGCGTGGCATAAGTATTGATGGCCTTGATTAAATTTCTGGAATTTAAATGCGTTTTAAGTATTGTCTGTAGCCTATGAAGATATTGTTTAGTGAGTGTATTCTTTATGTGTTTGTGCTCCAGAAGCTTGGCTTGCTTAAATCCTAGATATTTGTAAAATTCGTCATTTTCCATAGCAGCAATGTGATCTGGTTCATCTAATGTGAAGCCCCCTTCCCTGAGTACTCCATTTTCAATGTGAATGGTTTTGCATTTGTCCAACCCAAATTGCATTTGTATATCTTTTGAAAAGGTTTGTGTAATGTCAAGTAATTGGTGCAGTTGTGTTTGTGTGGAGGCGTAGATTTTCATGTCGTCCATGTAGAGTAAGTGTGAAAGCGTGTAGTGGCAGCTTTTATTATGTTTAATTGTGTAGCCGTAAGTTGGGCTATTCTGTCTGTTGGAAAGTGCATTTAGTGCAAGACAAAACCAGAGTGGGCTCAGTGAGTCACCCTGGAAGATGCCCCGGTTTATCTGTATTTTGTCAGTCGTGATGGTTTCACTGTTGAGTGTGAGGTGTAGTGTAGTTCTCAAATGCAGCATTGTACTTTCTAAAAATGTGATAAGTGTAGGGTTTATTTCATATAATCGTAGTGTATATAAAAGCCATGAGTGTGGGACACTATCAAAGGCCTTTTTGTAATCAATGTAGGCTGCATGGAGGTGTCGATGTTTATTGTGAGTTTGCCGTA
The DNA here is from genome assembly GCA_023313115.1 of Rhysida immarginata. Taxonomy (NCBI): domain Eukaryota; kingdom Metazoa; phylum Arthropoda; class Chilopoda; order Scolopendromorpha; family Scolopendridae; genus Rhysida; species Rhysida immarginata. The sequence goes on along the minus strand of JAHWFO010047763.1, from coordinate 17,807 downwards.
GGACCACACTGTCTATCAGGAGTTGCTGCTTACAACCCATGTGATTTCTATGGCATCCCTTTTGTTGCTCAGTGAGAATGTTGCTTGTATCTATGTGTGTATAAATTTTGTTTGCGATACAGGCAGTTATTATTTTGTAAAATGTAGGCAGGCATGTGATAGGTCTATATTGTGTGAGATCTGTAGTGTTATGTGACTTTGGTACCATGTATGTTATTCCTTGTGTGAAGAAATATGGCAATGTCTGTGGTGTTTGCAAAGTGTTGGAGATCTGTTTTGCAAGGGCCAGATGCAAACAGGTGAAGCGCTTATACCAAAAGTTCTGAATCCTATCTACATCTGGAGCCTTCCAATTGTGAGTACGTTTAATGACTTGTGAGAGTTCATCTGCTGTTATGTCAGTATAAGGCATGTTTGATAGTGTGGATGCTAATTGCTCCTCTTCTTTGATCCAGCTAGCTTCCCTATTATGTTCAACTGAGACAGACCAAAGAGACGACCAATAATGTTGGAGTGCTGTTTGTGTTGGCAGACCAGTGTTTTGTGTCTGTGTATAATCTTTGTTTAACTGCTTATAGAATGTCTTCTCATTGTTTGCGAATAACTTGTTCTGCTGTTTGCGCTGAGTGCATGTTTTGTATCTCTTCAGGCGTTGTGTTTTTGCAGCTAACTTTTGTTTTAATGTGTCCATATATTCTGTAATGTGTTGTTTGTGCTGCTCATGTCTGGTGTGTGTTTTAATCTTCTTAAATAATTGTCTGAGGCGTTTTTTCTGCTTTGATGAAGTGTTGTTTTTAGTTTACTGTGTAAGTCTACCTAACTGCTTGCAGATTTCGTCAATCTCAGACTCAATCCGCCTTTGCCATTTAGGTTTCTGTTGGGTGTATAATTTTTGTGTGTTTTTATGGATTGGTTTCCTACCCAGTGTGGATATAACTGTAAGAGCCCCAGTGTAAATAAGTAGGTGTATGTATTCTAAAGATAGATTTTCTTCAATGTACTGTGGTAAGATATATGTGTTCATGTAAGATAAAATTTCCTCTCTTTTGCTGTTTATGTTTATTTTAGGTATACCTGGTCTTTGTGTGGGATCTGTTCCCGTGTAAACTGTAAGGTATCTTTGTAGGGTGTCATTTAATGTTTCAATAAGTTTGGTATTCAAGTTGTGTTGTGGGCTTGAGGGCCACCGCTGGCGGGACAGCTATTTGGGGCGCGGCTGTTGGGGGACTTTGGTCTGACCCATTTGCCGATTGACCATAGCTGGTGTTCCAGCAGTTGGTGACAGCCTCTGGTTCGTTTATCCCCAGCAGCTTTTCCATCATGAAACCCCCCGTGCTTCGGAGGGCACGTTAAGCCGTCGGTCCCGACTGCTACTGTCATCTCGTAGCAGTCGTTATTAATGGGATGGCGCAAAACTCCCTCGTAGGAGTAGGTGCCGCAGATTATCGCTTGCGATAATCTACCCTCTGTACCAGATAAGATAAGATAAGTTGTGTTGTGGATGAATATCATGGTGAAGTTCATTGTTGAGTGTGTGTTCTACAAGTTCATTAGTGATGTCAATGTTAGTGCTTGATTCTGTGTGTTGAGTGTCGGTTTGTGTAGATGTCTCGTGTTCTTGTAGCTGCTGTGCAACTTCTTGCTTTATTTTCTGTAGCGTGGGTAAGGGTATTAAATTGTTCATAACAATTGCGCGACGCTGATCTGCAATGCGTTGTTAAGTGACAGTGATGTGAGGATATGTCTCTTTGAAAATGTTATATAACCGTTGTCTCTACGCTGTAGTGTCAGTTTCCAGTTTAGTGGCTGCGTAGTAGGCTCGCATGATAATATAGTTTATGTCATTGGTCCATTTCATGCGTTGGCGTGGCTTGCCTGCCTTAGTGGTCAAGGGCAAAGAAGCTCTTGAAACACTAGGGACAGGTTGTGGCATTGCAGTAGCCGAACAGGGGTTGGTGCTGCTTTCGCCACCAGTGGCCCTGGGAGATTGTGGCATATTATTATTATTATTATTATTATTATTATTATTATTTAGCATTAGTATTATTAATACATTATTAAGAGAATAATCTCCAGTTTTAGATTTTTTCCATCATTATGGTAGTACTAGCAGAGGAACCCGCGTTGCCTGGGATAAAGAGAACAATCTCAAAAAATTAAATTATAACTCCCAATTGGTTAAATAACATCTCAATCAATACAACACAGAGCAACGGGACTATCCATTCTACGAAAAATATTAAAAACAGAAGTTTAGGTGATATATCGGGAATTTATCTAAACTCTTCTTCACTTGCCTCACCACTTAAGAGCATTACCAGATACTTTAGACTGAAGTATTTCTTGCCCTTGATATAGAAGCTCTTATACCCTCTTGCTTTAATCGAAACTCCCGTTGTTCATTTGAAACACCACAAATGCCCGTATAGCTTTCTCTGTTTTAATTGCTGAGTTTCTCTGACCAATACTCGTTGTTTTTCTTTCCTTTCCAGACCCATAAATTTTTGCCAGTCGTCTGGAAATTTAATACGGAGCTGAAGGGTTTGATATGCGGGAAGTTTGGTACGCGTGACTCCTTTGCCTCATCATTAAACGCTGCTTTATTAATGTTATTTCAGTGCATCATCACTTTATGCTCATTATCAATAACTAGCAGAGGACCCGGCGTTGCCCGGGATAATTATGCTTGTAGGTAAACAGAACAACCTCAAAAAGCTAAATTAAACCTCTAAATTGGTTATATAATAACTCAATCACTGCAATATAGAGCGAAGGGACTATCCATTCTAAGAAAAATCCGAAATACAGGAATTTACCTCTTCACTGAAAAAATCCATCCTAGGTGATATACTGGGATTTACCGAAAAAAATTGTTTAAAGGCTCACAATGGAAGGACCTCTCTAAGGTCGCTTTCTAGTCTAAATACTTTTTTATTCACGTAGTCTTACTTTAGATGTACACTTGATGTTGTTGCAATTTCCTTTCTTCTTTCGATGTCTTGAAACAAAAATTGGCCATTCTTCTATTTACTTGCTTACCATTTGCTCAATACAGCACGCAGCTAAAGGAGTGCTTCCTCTACCGTCTTTCACTCTTTCTCAATAGTCTGCTAACTCATTATCTCCAGTTACTGATCATTTTTAAAGATTTTCAAGAAATTGTTAAGTACTAAGAATTCTCTTTTCTAAGAAGAGCCTGAATAACAGGAATTCTATACATTGAATTCTATATTGCACAAACTTTGCCTTGCATTTTTGGTCATGAGACATATATTGTTGATCCTTGCATAGTGTTGGCGCAATGCGTGTTGACACCATTGTTGATACCTATAGTTGCACAAACTTTTATTTGCATTGTTGGTCATGAGATATATATTGTTGGTCCGTGCAGAGTGTTTGTGAATTGCGTGTTGATACTATTGTTGATACTTATTGTTGCAAAAACTTTGTCTTGCATTGTTGGTCATGAGATATTTCTCATTAATATGCCCTGCCAAAACAGTGAATATCGATTTTATATCAATAATTATTATTTTTTTAATATCAAGAGTACCCGGCATTGCCCGGGATAATTACACTTGTAGGTAAACAGAAGAATCTCAAAAAGCTAAATTAAACCTCCAAATTGGTTAAATAATGACTCAATCACTACAATATAGAGAGAAGGGACTATCCATTCTAAGAAAAATCCGAATTTACCTCTTCACTGAAAAAATCCATTCTAGGTGATATACCGGGACTTGATTTACCGAAAAAAAAATTTTTTAAAGGCTCACAATGCATGGACCTCTGTAAGGATGCCGTCTAATCTAAATAATTTTTTACTCGCGTTTATCTTAATTTAGATGTACACTTGATGTTGTTGTAATTTCCATTCTTCTTTCGATGTGTTGAAGCAAAAATTGGCCATTAATCACTTTGTGTAGTCTAGCGGTCGCCAATTCTACTACAACCTCTGACAATTAAATTCGGTGAATGACCTCATATTGCGAGTGGATTGCTGGATTACATGAAACAGCAGTTACTATCCTTCAAAGTAATCCCCGTCGATGGTAATGCACTTCTGGGAATGGCTGTACAAGTCCTGGAAACTCCTGGCGTAGTCGTCTTTAGGGATAGCCTTCAGTTGGGTCGTAACATTATGTTGGATGTCTGGCCACTTCAGGGGGCGTCTTCCACGGTGTTCCGGCCTCCTCGGAACCGTTTAAACCACCCATAAACACACTTCAAAGTGATACCACTTTCTTTGTAAACTGTTGTTAGCATTTCATGAGTTTCTTTCGTTCGCTGATACATTTTGGGTTTCGACCACGCACATTACACTTTCACTCTTCAATGTCCTGTTTAAACACTATAAACACATTCGCAGCACTGATTCTCTCAAATTTGTTTAAACATGTTTCGACCTGTCTGGGGCAGGATACGACGGTAGCGCACTCTAACGACCGTTAGCAATATGAGGTCATTCACCGAACTTAATTGTCAGAGGTTGTATTTACTTGCTTACCATTTGCTCAAAACAGCACGGAGCTAAAGGAGTGCTTCCTCTATCGTCTTTCACTCTTTCTCAATAGTCTGCTAACTCATTATCTCCAGTTACTGGTCATTTTTAAAGATTTTCAAGAAATTGTTAAGTTCCAAGAACTCTTTTCTAAGAAAAGCCTGAATAACAGGAATTCTCTGCATTATAACAAATTGAAACTGATCTATATAGCACAAACTTTCCCTTGCATTGTTGGTCATGAGATATATATTGTTCAACCGTGCAGAGTGTTTGTGAATTTCGTGATGATACCATTGTTGATAAGTATTGTTACATAAACTTTGCCTTGCATTGTTGGTCATTAGATATTTCTCATTAATATGCCTTGCCATAACCATGAATATTGATTATTTATCAGTAATTATTATTTTTTCGAAATCTCATGTAGACAGTGACTTTCCCCATGCTTTGAAGGTCAAGTATGTAAAATTTCATCAAGATTAGAATAAAAACTGTAGATTTTTATATGAAAGAAATAAACAAACCCACAAACAAACATCCTTCTGTATATATATAGAACTAGCAGTGCTACCCGACGTTGCCCGGGATAATTACACTTTTAGGTAAGCAGAACAATCTCAAGAAATTAAATTAAATCTCCAAATTGGTTAAATAATAACTATATCAACACAACATAGAGCAAAGGGAATATTCATTCTACGAAAAATACGAAAAATAGGAATTCTAGGTGATATACCAGGATCAGATACTTTAGACTCACGTTTTTCTTGCTCTTGACGTAGAAGCTCTTGCTCTTTACGAAACTCCTATTGCTCAGATGTTTCAAATGCCCGTATAGCTTTTTCTGTTTTAGTTTTAGTTTCTCTGACCAATACTCGTTCATTCTCTTTCCTTTATAGGTAGATAAATTTTTACCAGTCATCTGGACGTTTGATAGGGTGTACAAGGGAGACATGCGTGCCTCCTTTGCCTCATCGATAGACGCTGCCTTATTATTGTTCTGTCACTGCATCATCATATTGAGGTATTTGTTATAGAGAAGTATCACCCGTCTTATAGTTTCTTCCTTGTTGTTGCCTAGTGTCGTGATATTTTGAATGGCTACCTTGCGTTGTACTTTTCTGATGCTGCTATTTATTGTCTAGCATAGATTTTGATTTTTCCCAGTTCGGTCTTACTATTCTCGTTACTTAGCGGAATTGTATGGGCTCGTGACACCATGTGCCTGGACGCGGCCAGTTTACGTTGTTGGCAGTGATTGGATTCACTTCTGATGTAGTTGGCTATGAAATTGGATTTTCGCAGTATGTTGAACTCTAGGTATTGGTTGTTCCTGGTTATTTTCACATCCAAATATGGGATATTAGAGTTCACTTCTTTTTCGGTAGTGAATTTGATCTTGGGGCACAGGTTGTTAATATTGTCCTGAAGTTGGTCTACCTCATTTTCTGGTGCTATTGCGAAGATATCATGTACATACAGTAGCCAAGTCTTAGGAAAGAAGGGGAATTCGGTTATGGCCTGGTTTTCCAGTCTTCTGATGTAAATGTTTGCGATAAATGGGCTGATACTATTTCCCATGGGGTGTTCCATCGGTCATCTTGTACCAGATATTGTTATAAACGAAGATATTGTTGTACAAGGTCAACTGCACTACACATGTCACGTCTTTGATTATTCCTAATGGTAAGTCGTTTTCGAACTTTCGATGGCTTTGGCTATTGGTATGCTTGGGTAGAGCGCCACAACGTCAAACGATACTAACACATCACTGTCTTAGTAGCCGTTGGGTGCTGGGCTATCGAATAAAAATCAAAAGCATGTAACATTATTTATTGGATGGTCGCATCGATGCAGCAAGCTGTGTCTGACCAACATTACCTAGACAGAAGGCCTACTCACCTTAAACAAGCACCTCAAGGATACAGAATCATACCATACGGTTTTTAAAAATAGCGAAAAGTTATTTTTTTATTTTTCAATCCAAACTGGGTGTTGATAAGATTTTGGCTCAGTTCAAGTGTATTCTTGATAGAAAAATTATGTCCCATAAGATTGAGTTTGAGTAGATAGTTATGTAGCACATACCTGGAAAGCTGGTCTGTTGGGGAATCTATATTGTTGACAATTGTTCTCCATAGGCTCCCTGCTTTATGTGTTTTAGGTAAGCAATACAGACGGGGTTGCATTCGATTTGGAGGTATTAGTTCACCTGGCTTCAACTTTGGATATATCTGCAACTTTGGATGCAGTTCTTTGTGTCTTGTAGAAAATTCTTGGATGGGTCGTTTTGGAGTTCTATATATGGTCCCGTGTCAAGCATTTCGTGGACTTCACTGTAATAGTTTGTTCTCTCTACGATTACGAGGTGGTTCGACTTGTCATCCTTCAAGTAGAAGATGTCATTGGGCTTTAGTTGTTTGGTTATTGCCTGGTTATTGGGCATGTTCACTTTCTTCAGTTTTACGGCATTCTTTATGAGTGTTTTCTGTTGTGATCTACGGTCCATATTCTGATTAGAGCTCAGCTTTGGGTGCCACTTCAGAGTGGATGAGATAGAGTCTTTTAAGTCTTGGATATTATTCGTGAAAGCAAATTTCAACCCTTTCTTTAGCAATGACGTTGACGGTGTGAAGGTAGCTTGAGACTTATTAACTACTGCGGGCTCTGGTTCACTTTGTTGACGTTCTCTAGTAGGTCCGTGATTATGTAGGTGTACTAACTTCCAGTGGAAGCGATCGTATTTTAATTTGATTTTGTGGCTATTAACCAGATGGATTCTGCTAGTAAGTCTTTTGGTTTCAAGGTTTTGGCCAAGGTAAGATGTGCATGGTATAATTGTACTTCGCACTTGCTTAATTTGGAGAATAAGTTCATAATGGCATGATTTAGGTATGACCTTTTCATACTATGTACTACCTTTATAGGGGCCTTATACTTAACATGGTCAATAAACTTCGGGAACACATTACTACCTTTGCAGCGCGATAAAAACCAGATGTCTACTTTAAGGGACTTAACTAAGTGATTCTTCTATAAAGAATATACTTGAACTGAGCCAAAAACTTATCAACCCCAGCTAGAAGAACAGTGATGGTTAGTATCGTTTGACATTGTGGCGCTCTACCCAAGCATACCGATAGCCAAAGCCTTTGATATGTTGTTGGATACCATGTTCGAACGACTTACCTTTAGAAATAATCAAAGACGTGACAATTGTAGTGAAGTTGATCTTGTACAACAATATCTTCGTCTTTAACAATATCTGGTACAAGATGACCGATGGAACACCCCATGGGAAATAGTATCAGCCCATTTATCGCAAACATTTACATCAGAAGACTGGAAAACCAGACCATAACCGATTTCCCCTTCTTTTCTAAAACAATGGCCTTCCTCATGCTTTGAAGGTCAAGTATGGAAAATTTCATCAAGATCGAAATAAAACTGTAGATTTGTATAAGAAACAAGCACACACATGAACCTACAAACCAACCCACAAACATCCTTCTTTATATACATAGATAGATAGATAGATTACACGGCTGTGAGTTAAATTTTAACTTTTTAGCTTATTTCTAAGTTGCCTTTTAAAACCGGACAAACTTACTTACCTTGCCTTTTATATGTATAGATTAAAAGAAAACACAGACAACACAAATTCTTTTTGAATTCTAAAAATTAATTTGAATAAATGAATACAGAAATTAATTAAAACTAATAATTAAAATATTAAACAGATTAATTTAAAGCTCGACAACATTGGTTCCATTTGGACTTTTGAAATGCCTTCACCTTTATTGATAACGACTTCTAAACTCAAATTGGTTTTGTCAACGTCTATGTAAATATCCGCTAAGCCTTTTACAAAGAATTCAGTAGGTCCACCTTGACTGATGTGCCTTGGTTGGTATCCTGTGACATGGCCTTTTTCCTGTGATGACTCGTGTGGTGTATAGAAAAAAAAGGTCAAGATCAATGTAAGTCATTTTCTGCTCATCTTATGTATCATTGAGGTCATGATTAAATGTGTATTAGGTGAAAACTGATGCTTCTTCTGTGATTTTTTGACATTGTACATGGCTGCCTGCCGTCGACCTCTTCGTCTGTACTTGCATGTCAGAAATGACTCCAAGCTGCTGCCTATAGGTTATTTTTACATGCAAATGAGTAGGTTTTGAGAAGTTCTTCTTTTTACTCATCCTCTGCCCCTATGAACTCTAGCACCCATTTCCTGGAGGGTACAGCCACCCGCTTCCGTCATTCGTGATGACAGTGACTTTTGAGGTTTTGACCTTGTGTCACATAATAAATAATGGAAACACCACCTCTTAGAGCATGACGACCAAGAATTTTACCCATAGATTTGAGTAGCGGGGTAAGAAAAAGAAACAGATCTGAAAATACAGAATCAATTCCGTTGTCATTCTGAAACACTGAACCTCTAAACACAGGTAAGTCACTGCCCTTTAGACTTAAATAGTTCTGTGAAATAACCTCTTGGTTTGGGTGGTAGGGTATGTGCATGTTGAAGCAATTTATGAGCTTGTTGAGAAGAGAAAAGAAACCAAATTCACTCTACAGTTTCTTCTTAAAAATAAAATTTCCTGAGAAAGATGAAAGCAAATCACCGTGATCTGAATGAACAGCAATTTAAATCATGTCAATGATGTTTTTACTTAAGGGATCGTAGTAGGATAAGTGAAAAGTTTGATAAATCACTTCTAGTCTAGCATGCAAAACTGAAATGATTCGTAGGAGTGGTGCAAATTGATTCCCACAACTTGAGCTTGAATGATGTCTGTATACATAAAATAACCACATATGCCACTTGTAAGGTCAAGTTTTTCCGAGCCTTTGTCAATAACGAATTCCGAATTAGAGAGGCTGGTCTCTAAACCTAATGATTAACTGAGATCTTCGCTAAGATAAAAGTGTGAGAAAAAGGTCGTAAAAATCGTGTTCTTTTGATGGAATAAATTTATTGAGTGCATGAATAACATCTCCGTGACTATCATAATACCTTTCATCAATTTTTAAGATGCATTGTTCTGTAATGTCTTGTGGGTTGAAAATGCGTTTGTGTCATTCAAGGGTGTCATATCACCAGAATAGGAAAAAAAATAAAAGATGGCGATATAACAGAGAAAATGAGAGAGAGGGGGAGTCGGAGCACGCAAAGAGAAAAATCAGCGGTAAAGCCCCGCCCTCCCCGGCAAAGTAGAATCTCCCACAAAGCGGTGAAGCTACGAGATCGCGAGACCGCGAATTTTAATAATTGCTTAGTTAATGAACGAAAAAAAGGATACTTAAGCACAAGAGGACCGATGCAACAGGCAGAGAGAGACAACCAAGCCAACTGGAGTGGACTAAGAAGGACCTGATGAGGAAAGGAACTCACGAGAACGCCACGGCCCGTACACCACGACAAGTCCGAAGCCGAGCAAGCCCGAGTTCTAAGCGTGAGTCCTTTAACTTTTCCAATACAATTAAAGTTCGTTCAGTTGGTCCTCTCTCTAACAGAAATTGCCATCAGCGGCGAGGAGCCCGAGCGAGGCGAGGTAAAGGCACGAGACGAGCACCCGACCAAGGCACGATAGCGAGATGTTGCCAACGATGCGAGTGGAGGCGGACGATAGCATCGAAGACATCGTCGCCAATGCACGAGAGTGTCAACGCTGGTGAAAGGACTGTAACACCGTGCAATAAGACAAAAAATAGAACTTTAAAACATTCAGTTAATGAGCATAAATTTAAGCCGATACGTCTGAAGGATCGCAATAAGTAAATAGCAACAGCTAAGTGACATTCTCACGAGGCCATGAGAAAGGAGACACTGACGACGAGCTGAGAGCTGCCCCACCTTCGAGTCCGTCTTTCAGCGAAGGAGCCCACCATAAGTGATGGTCCACAGGTGCTGTCATACAACCGAGACCCTGGAGCTAAGCAGAGGAACAAGGACAGTCCCGATGAAATTTTGGTTATAATTTCCCAAGAATACTTTACGCCAGTACAGGAGAGCAGTACCTACCTGGTGTTGAAGGGCTCCACATCACGAATTTCAAATTCTTCATTTCCCCTCCAAGGGGAGCCCAACCAGGCCATCGAGACAATTAGCGAATTTGCAAGCGCATGCCGGCTTAGTGAGATCTCACGCGGCGGATCGCGCTTGGCTCTCAACTACATCCCGTTGGGCATAAACTAAAATTTATTTGACTCAGTTTTAGCTTGGATGAAAGCTTATTCATGAAGTGTCAGCTATTAAGAGTCTTGATCAATATTAAATGTAACTTGACATTGTGAGTGTTGTTAGGATCTCTAATGTGTGTCTTTTTTATTTCCTGCCTAGCTGCTGTTGACAAACCGTGTTCGGCCGCCATGTTCTGATACTACGGTCATCGACTCCGCCCACCTGATGTCGAAGTAGACGGACATGTAAATTAGCCACTCTGCTGAAATTTCTTGATTATTGTAAGATTTTACAATTTGTTATTGAGATTTATGCAGGTTAATTCCTGCGTTTATTAAAATATAATTTCATACTTAACTCATTTATGTCCTTCTTCCACTTCCTGTCATGGCTTTTAATCTCTGGTTAATTCAACATTAAAATTGAAATATTTAATTAGTTTAATTAAAACCTTACCACGTGACAGGGTGTGGGAGACACTTGGATTGCAAGCATTATAAAGACACGGGACATATTAATGCCCGGTAATATTAAGATTCCACGTTTTTTATACTGCTAATCGATTTAATTTTTATTCTACTTTATTTTATCAGGTCAAGCTTTCACCGCTGAGCGCATCCGACAGGATTGAAGGATACGAGTGTGTGGGTGAGGAACTGCAAATGAAAGATCCTTTTGGAAATTTGCGTTACTGGTAAGGTAAAGGGAAAATGGGCAGTGAGTTAAGGGAATGGTTGGCTAAGCAGCATTTCAATGAGAGAGGAATTAAGAAGATACGAGATTACAATAAAACGTATCGATTATTGCCTAATTCTATTGATGGACGAGATGAAGATGGAAAAGTTAAAGCATATCACGAGAGTTTCAGTTTAGAAGTAAGAAAAACATTAGATGTGCAATGCTTTGATTCATTAGAGCAAGCTATGAGATGGACAGAAGGTCATCTTAATGAAGGTAGGAACCAAGAAAGCCAACTAATCCGCTAGGAGGAAAAGGAATGTGAAATGATTAGTAAAAAAGAAGAATCATTCGCAGCTGTAGGAATATCGGGTTAACCCGCAGATAAGGATCCTTGGCTGGGAAAAATTAAGGAGGCAGCTAAGAGGGACAGCAATTATCAAAAACTAATGACAAAGCCATCTTCAGGGTTTCCGGTTGATCAAGGGTTAGTGTATAGACAAGCCGGCGTCAGTCTCCGCCTTTCTCATGGCCTCGTGAGAATGTCGCTTAGCTGTTGCTATTTACTTATTCCGATCCTTCAGACGTATCGTTTTAAATTTATGCTCATTAATTGGATTTTTTAAAGTTCTATTTTTTTATCTTATTGCACGGTGTTACAGTCCTTTCACCAGCGTTGACACTCTCGTGCATTGGCGACGATGTCTTCGATGCTATCGTCCGCCTCCACTCGCATCGTCGGCAACATCTCGCTATCGTGCCTTCACCTCGCCGCTGATGGCAATTTCTGTTGGAGAGAGGATCAACTGAATGGACTTTAATTGTATTGGGAAACTTAAAGGACTCACGCTTAGAACTCGGTCTTGCTCGGGCTTCGGACTTGTCGTGTCGTACGGGCCATGGCATTCCCGTAAGTTCCTTTCCTCATCGGGTCCTTCTTAGTCAGCTCCGTTTGGCTTGGTTGTCTCTCTCTGCCTGTCGCATCGGCCTCCTTGCGCTTAACTATCCTTTCTTATCGCTCATTAACTAAGCAATAATTACAATTCGTGGTCTCGCGTTCTCGTTGCTTCACCGCTGTGTGGGAAATTCTACTTTGCCGGGAAGGCCAGGACTTTACTGCTGCTTTCTTTCTTTGCTTGCTCCAACTCCCCCTCTCTCTCATTTTCTCTGTTATATCGCGTCTTTTATTTTTTTCCTATTCCGGCCATATGACAAAGTCCTCCCCCCCTCCCCCCCCAACACACAATAAAAATCTGTAACTCTTTCGTTTGCGTGCTCCAATGTCTTTGGTAAGTCTCTTTTTCAGTTGTACAAAACTGTACCTGCTCATCAGCCCTCTGCTCTGAGAATTTGGCTATAAGTTGGGGCAATGATAGAGATTCTTTTCAGGCTCCAAGATTGCGTCTTTGTATCTTATCCACTTTACTAAGAACTTCCTTCTTGGCGCTTTTCCCTTTAAATCTAGTTGTTTTTTTACCCTGTAAACATCGCGAAAGTTTTTATCTTTGATTGGCCCTAGGAACTTTCTTTTTTTCACTTTACGGGAAAAGTAATTACGCAAAAACGACACGTGAAAAATTTTAGTTTTTACTCCCCATCTCGGTGGAATTTTAATCGCAACGTTACTTTGTTTATAATTTTTTTGACGATAAAGGGTCTTACATACCTCGAGTAGAGCTTTTTCCCAATCTGGCCTTTCTGCTTCATAATTCGGGAAGCTGCTACCATGACCTTATTGCCTATTTTTATGTCTAAGAGTGTATGTATCTTATCGTGACTCTTTTTATATCTGCGATCGGCTTTTCTTATTTTCATAGGTGCCTGTTGCAGCAATTCTTTTAGCTGCGATTTAAATTCACAAAATGGAATTTCTGCTTTCCCCCCTTGGCCTTGAATATCAGGCAAAACTATCTTTCTTCCTAAGTCCATGAGAAAAGGAGAACGCCCAAACGCTTCAGAGATCGTCGAATTTATTGCGATCTCAGCAAATATCAACAAGTCATCCCAATTATCTCTATTTTTATTGACATACCCGCGCACTATCTGTATCACTGATTGATTCGTGCGTTCAGATTCACCATCAGTCTGCGGATGGTACGCACTTAAATATCTGTGATTTGTTTTAAGCATTTTAAAGATTTCCCGCCAGACTTTCGATGTGAACTTTACGTCACGATCCGATATTATCATGGCCGGAAAGCCATGAATCTTTAATATTTTGTCTACGAGGAGCTTTGTGGTCTCCTCCGTGGTTATTTCAGTATTACATGCTAACAGCCTTACGCGTTTTGTCAACTTGTCGGTTATAGTTAACAAGGCATTAAAGCCATTAGGCATCGTAGGTAAGGGAGAAACAGAATCTATTGTTATTATCTCCCACCTTCCTGTTGGAATACGCAATGGTTTTACTGGCCAAAGGGCTTCATTCGCAAGGCCTTCGACTATAGGTAAACCTTGCAAGTCTTAATATATACTGATGTGTACCCGAAATATGATAGAGGGTTTTTGTAAAACCGAGGTGTCCCCCACACGGATTATCATGAACCTTTATAAATAATTTTTTAAAATTTCTTCTTGGTTTGGTATTACTAACTGGTGAAGCCCGAGCGAGGCGAGGTGAAGGCACGAGACGAGCACCCGACCGAGGCACGATAGCGAGATGTCGTTGACGATGCCAGTGGAGACGGACGATAGCATCGAAGACATTGTCGCCAATGCCTGAGAGTATCATCGCCGGTGAAAGGACTGTAACACCGTGCAATAAGACAAAAAATAGAACTTTAAAAAATCCAGTTAATGAGCATAAATTTAAGCCGATACGTCTGAAGGGTCGTAATAAAAAATAGCAACAGCTAAACGACATTCTCACGAGGCCGTGAGAAAGGAGGAGACCGACGACGAGCTGATAGCTGCCTCGCCTTCGAGTCCACTTCTCAACGAAGGAGGTTCGCCAGCCAAATCGGAGCCAGCCATAAGTGATGGTCCAGAGGCGCTGTCATCCAACCGAGACCCTGGAGCTAAGCAGAGGGACAAGGACGGTTCCGACGAAATTTTGGTCATAAGTTTCCAGGACGACTTTACGTCATTAGAGGAGAGCAGTACCTATGTGGTGTTGGAGGGCTCGACATCATAAATATCCCATTCTTCATTTCCACTCCAAGGGGAGCCCAACCGAGCCATCGAGATGATTAGCGAATTTACAAGCACGTGCCGGCTTAATGAGATCTCACGCGGCGAGTCGCACTTGCTCTCGGATACATCCCATTAGGTATAAACTTAAATTTATTGGACTTAGTTTTAGCTTGGATAAACGCTTATTTGTGAAGTGTCAGCTATTAAGACTTATGATCAATATTAAATGTAACTTGACGTTGTGAGTGTTGTTAGGATCTCTAATGTGTGTCTTTTTTATTTCCTGCCTAGCTGCGGTCCCCTTGTTGACAAACCGTCTTCGGTCGCCGTGTTTTGATACTACGATCATCGACTCTGCCCACCAGTTATCTAGATAAGCCACTCTCGGGCTTATTATTATACATTTATTTACTTTGTATAATAATCCTTAAATCATTCCTATTGTAAGATTTTACAATTTGTAATTGAGGTTTATGCAGGTTAATTCTTGCGTTTATTAAAAGTTAATTTCATAATTAACTCGTTAATGTCCTCCTTTCACTTCCTGTCACGGCTTTTAACGTCCGGGTAATTCAACATTAAAAATGAAATATTTTATTAGTTTAATTAAAGCCTTAGCACATGACAAAGGGCATAGTAATGGGATTCTTCTGGAACCGATCAGGTATAAAGCCTGTGTTAACAGCTGTGGCTAATTCAATGGAACACGCTGTGGAACCTGCAAACTGCATGAAGCAATCAATAACTCTGTCTCAATACACGCTGCCTTAAAACAGTCTTTTAGAAAATATATGGCTTCAACCTTGCCTTTTAATTTGATATTTATAAATTCAACAACCATTTGGTACAGAGACATCTTCTTTGGGAATGTTAACGTTACAGAAAAATCTGACACCCATTTAAAAGTGCCATTGTAATCAAGAGTTAAAGAAACTTGCTCCTCATAATAAGTATTAAAAGCAACATTAAACACTTTGCAGAAGTCATGCATGTTAAATAGAATTACCACATTTGGTAGTAATCACAAGGTGATTTTATGCGCAGAAATAAGATTATGATTAAAAAGCACATCTTTCAAATATGCTTCTAAAACCAATTCCACTTCAAATATGAAAGACATGAGTGTTAAAATTATAACCGGTGGGGTAATGTTCTTGAACAGGTCAGGGATATGCGTTTCCAATAATGCAACCTCCCATCATCCTCGAAAATGTAGGATGCGGAGTAACTGTCTATTAAAATGAGCGAGTTTGACGGTAATGTAACGTAGAAATCCTTGTCTTCATACAAGCTGACGAATCACAAAGCATACTTTATTAAACGTTTAAAAGATCTGACTCTCGAACCCATGCTGTCTGGGTGACCATCGAATAATCCTCTCAATGTTAATCTCTTCCGGTTTCTTTAAAACTTTTAACTCCTGTTTGTAGTATATACCACTAATCTCACCACCAATGTATTCCTTAATTTTATACACAATGGATTTTCTATAAACGATTTTTGAAGCTTCAAACACCTCATTCTAATTACGTAGATAACTGTTATCGAATACATTTTTTACTTACGAAATAAGTAAGTAATCTCTGATTTATAGCCTCGGGGCTGTCTGCAAATCTGTTGTATAATAACGCTGCAGTTTTAACCACAGAGCTGGGGCATTTCAATCACTAACTTCATATGGAGCTATGTCCAGTGATCTGTGGACATGGTTGTTGTACCTTAGCGCGAGATCAGGTAAGAAGTCAATGTACCTACGTTTTGTTGGAAAATGTAAAATACACTAATATTCGTGTTTTTAAAGTACGGTAAAATCTTTCAGCCATTGCAGCATTCAAATCAGATTCTGTAGCAAAGAAATGAATGTTGAGTTCTTTAAAATAGTCTTGAAGATGTTCATTTAAAAACTTCTTTTTTTATCGCTGCTCACTTTTAGGGAACCTGGCCGTAAGTGAAAATTTTTTGAAAGCCTTTCTGAAGCTCTAGTCCCGTCTGTGTTTTTAGAGGGACAACCCATGCATATTGAGAGAAAACATCAATGCAGGAAAGAGACAAACATTCCGTTTCTAAAGACTAATTAGATCAACGAGATCTAATGGAAATTGCTTGAATGAAGAAAAAACCATGTATGCGGTTACGTGGATAATAATGTAGAACAGGTTTATGTAGAGTGTAAGCTGGTACACCTCTTACCCTTTCGGGGTCTCTTTTTCGTAATGATTTGTTTGTATTGCTATACTATGCACACCTCCGAGCCTAGTGGAGTTTCTAGGGTTAGAAAATGCTTCATCCATAGCCTGTGTTTAAATTAATCGTTTGTGGTGTGCAACTGCATTTATAAACTTTGCGAGGTCAGTTGTCAAGCATCTAATTCACTGGATAAGTTTTGTCAGCTGTCAATTGAAACAATCCAACAATTATCTGAAAAATAAAAAACAACCGATACACTTTGAAACAAAAATTGTTAATTAGAATACACTATAAAGAGAGTTGGAAAAAATTTGGTTGCTCTATACACAAAAGACAATTAGCAATTAAGCAAAACATTGCAAGGCCCCTATAAACTACTCATCTCCTGAAATGGTACTCATATTTTTGTTTACCTGGGTATACCAGTTGGTGAGAACCACACACTTAAGACACTTTGACTCTGAATCAATGTCACACTGGTCATGTCACAACCCTGATCTAGGCATATGCCCTATCTGAACCAAAAATTAATTAATTTACAGGCTCTGGACTCCTTTCCTTGGCAGCAATCACGTGATTAAACAACAAAACGTCATCAGCCAGATGAGTGACCACACACAGGGATGGCATCCTGATCGAAAGACATCATACCCGGCCCCCACCCAAGATGGAAATTCCAAATTAAGAGAAATTAAAGGTCATTAACAAGATAAGAGGAAAAAGGTTTTATCAAACCAAGCTTTTATAATGTTTTATTTAGTGGCAACAATACAGCTTAATTTTGCAACAATAAACAATAGATACATTTACCTCTCGCCATAACGAAATGTCCAATTGTTACAACAATCAATTCGTAGTTATGAGTTAGTACCATTAGAACACGAACCAATGAACCGATTTGAAAATTTTTTTCTTTATCATAAACTAGAAGAGGTACCCGGCGTTGCCCGGGATAATTACACTTGCACAAACTTTTCCTTTCATTGTTAGTCATGAGATATATATTGTTGGTTCATGCAGTGTGTTTGTGAATTGCGTGCTGATACCATTGTTGATACCTATTGTTGTACCAACTTTGCCTTGCATTGTTGGTCATGAGATATTTCTCATTAATAT
>JAHWFO010047758.1:0-14820 GCA_023313115.1 Rhysida immarginata | reverse complement strand
ATGGCATGATATGGTACCATTGGAAGTTTCAATTCTAACACATGGCATGTAATATATCAAACGACTCGTAACAACATGTAATGAGTGAATATCACGAGAAAATAATAATAATGGTTATTGGTTTACTAGCACGTGCCCTAATGGTGCCCTATGGAACCATTGGAACTTTCAATGCTAAGATATGGCATGTAATATATCAAACGACTCGTAACAACATGTAATGAGTGAATATCACGAGAAAATAATGATAATGGTTATTGGTTTACTACCACGTGCCCTAACGGTGCCCTATGGAACCATATGGTACAATTGGTAATTTCAATGCTAAGATATGGCATGTAATAGATCAAACGACTCGTAATAACGTGCCATGAGTGAATATCACGTGTAAATAATGATAATAGTTATTGGTTTAGTAGCACGTGCCCTAATGGTGCCCTATGGTACCATATGGTAACCTTGGAACTTTCCATGCTAAGATATGGCATGTAATATATCAAACGACTCGTAACAACGTGCCATGAGTGACTATCAAGAGTAAATAATGATAGTGGCAATTGGTTTTGTAGCACGTGCCCTAATGGTACAATACAGAATTTATAGAACTTTTAATGCTAAGATATGGCGTGTAATATATCAACCAACTCCTTACGCGTTATTAGATCTTTTGTTATCCATAGCTTATTTGAATCAAGAGTATAGTACTCTTAGGCTTAATGGTATTTAAAACTCATTACTAATTAATTTATTAGTAGTTAATCGCTTGCTTCAATAAGACTTTAGTAATTTAATATGAAAATCTAATAGATGCTTACACATAACGCTTCAGCAATTGAGGCTCACTTCGTTTAACATTACGTGAGAATTCTTACAAATTAAAGAACTTTTATTTTTTTAAGTGTATGAGGAATAACTTCACTCTCCATTTACCTTTCATTCTTCAAGTTTATTCTTTTAAATTCTCTCTATACGTTAGCCTATTTAAATAGTAATTTACAATTTAGTTTTCATATTTATTTATTTACTCTCAAGTGTTTTAAAATGTTGGTTAATTCTATATATCCATGTGCGATGCTATAAATAGAAAATGTGCTCCCTTTATCCGCTTTGGCGGTAAAATCATTCTTGTTCAGATGTGCTATAGTTTATTTCGCTCTTTTTTAAGAGACGACTCGCATACGCGAAAGGAAATTCTTCTTCGTCTATTTTCTGTGATAGAATTGCTCCAAGCGCCAAATCACTTGCATCTGTTGATACAATAAATTCTTTAGAGAAGTCTGGGCTCCTCAAAACTGGTGCTGTAATAAGAGCATTTTTTAAAGCTTGAAATGCAGCTTCTGTTTCTTCTGTCCATTCAAATGGGACTTCTTTTTTCGTCAGATTCGAAAGAGGTTTAGCTATATGACTAAACGAATCTATATGACGACGATAATATCCCGCTAATCCTAAGAAGGATTGTACTTCTTTAACTGTAGTTGGCTTAGGAAATTCTTTTACTGCGTGTATTTTATCAGGGTCTGGCGCAATACCGCTCTCCGAGACGATATGGCCCAAAAACTTGACTTCTGACTTCACAAACTGACACTTCTTTGGCTTCATTTTAATATTTGCCTCTTTTATGCGTTCAAATAGGAACTCAAGGTCCTTTAAATGCTGTAAATAATCAGCTGAATAAAGCAAAAAATCGTCTAAATAGACAAGTGCAAACTTTCCTTTTATCTGTCTAATGATATGCTCTGCAGTCCTTTCCCAAACACTCGGTGAATTAGCCAATCCCATAGGTAATCGTTTAAATTCGTATTTGCCTCCGGGGACTACAAATCCAGTCTTTTATCCATCCTCTATTCCTAGCTGAAAATATCCCTGATTTGCATCCAAAACGCTAAATATCTTAGCTTTACCTAGCACTGAAAGCGTCTCTGATATCAACGGTAAAGGGAAAATGTCAAGGCGTGTCACCTTGTTTAATTTCCTATAATCAACAACAAACCTAAAGGTTCCATCCTTTTTCTTAACCAAAAGGGCGGGTGCTGCCCATGGAGATGTTGATTCTTTAATTACATCATTTTTCAGTAAATTATCAATAATCTGATCTATTATCTCTCGCTGTGCGTACGGAATACGGTAAGGTGCTTGTGCAATAGGTCTCGCATCTCCAGTATCTATACTGTGATGGAAGGCATGTGCATATCCCAAATCAAATTCACTCTGTGAAAACAGATTTTGAATTTCCATAATAACTCCTCAAGTTGCTCTCTTTCTTCCTCTTCCATATGATCTAACTTAAAGAGATTTAAATATTCTTCTTTATTTAATGGTTCCTTCGTTTTTTCATCCCTTATCTCAATTGTATGATTCAAAACATAAGGGGGTTGTTCTGCTTCCTGTAAACTTCCTACTCTCTTCCCTTTATCTAGAGTTAATTCTTCTTGGGAGCAATTTATTATTCGAATAGGTACAGTATGTTTATCTGTCACCTCTACCAATACACTGGCAGTCTTTAATCCAGGTATTCTTAAATCATGGGCTTCAATTATGCCCTGTCTCCCATTTAATCCTTTTCCTTTCACTACTCCTTCGCTCACAATCTCAGACAATGGAGGAATAACAACTTTCTTTTTCAAGTGCACTGGCACCATCTCCATATAATCTCTCTCAACCTTCTTCCTACAGGTTAAAAAATTATTACCTAAATCCTCTTTATCATCTACAAAATATATTTTATTGTCTCCATCTCTAATAGCTTGCTCCTCGAAATCAATAGCAAGTTTTCTAGACACAAACGTATCTTGACCCAAAATTCCTTCACATTTAAGTGGGCATTGTTTTTCCCAAGCATAACATTCAATCTTATAATCTCGATCACCTAACTTCATAGCTACGTCATACGCTCCTTTAGTAGAAAATCCACATCCCATGATTCCCATGAGTTCTAGTTTAGGTTTTTCAATAGCTTTAATTGTGTGTCCCTTCTTTTTTAATGTATCAATCATTGTTTCTGACAATACAGTAACTTTACTTCCCGTATCAACGAGCATTTTTGTTTTAAAAGTTCCTATTTATGCCTCTACCATAATACAGCTAACGTTCTCTGATAAACGTTTTTTAGTTTTTTCTCCTGTGTCCTCTATTACATTTTCCCGTTTCGATCTCACTGAGCCGAGGAGGGTTCTACCTCGTTTTCTGTTACCATTTGTGGACTCATATTTCCCTTTTATTATTTTAGATTTTCTTTTATTCTTTCTATATTGACCAATTTCAGGCTGTCTTGCGAAATGATTCCCCATCGCCTTTATTACCGCTTTTTCTATTTTTTTTTCAAATCTATTTGTCACTCTGTTTACTATTTCTTCCTCCAAATCCAACTTTCCTTCCATCAATCCTATCACAGCCTGAACACGAAGTCTGCGATTTACTTTCTCCACTTTTCCTGCAGACGCGACCGCTTCTTCCCATGTTTCTGGTTGTGTGTATATCATTCCTTCTCTCACTTCAGGCAATAGGCCTGCCAAAAATCTATATTTGATTTTTTCATTCATCATCTTTCTTCTCACCTCCTTTTTTACATCTCCATATGGACCTTCTTCTTCCATTCCAACAGGGGGAATCAACTTTTTTCCCAAAAATGCTAATCGCGTAGCGTACTGTTGTACGGGTTCATCCAATCTTTGTACACACTCATTAAATTCCTGTTCTACAAGTTCATGTTCCTCCTTCGAAAATCTTGCTCTCAAAATTTCCGAAAACTCCTCAAACTCCTCCACTTCATCTAACACTCCACTCTCTCTCACATAGAACTGAGCGTCTCCTTTCAATCTCAGCTTAATAAAATTGATAATTGTATGTTCCTTCCATTTACCTGCTTCTGCTACTTCCTCTACTATTTTTAAAAATTCCTCTATATCTCCCGTCCCATCAAATATTGGAATCTCTTGGTATAGGGGCAAATATTCTTGATTTATTTGAACTTCCATTTCTCAGTTTGGCAAATAATCTTTTTATTACTAAGAAGGCTAAAGTTTAAAAAAAAAATTATTTTTTCTTTTTTTCTTTTTTTCTTTTTCCTAGGTTTCTTCACGCCAAGATAGGAAATCGAAGCCACCTGCTTGAATTTCAGAGGGGGGAGCAACACCGCTCCTCTCATATCACCTCTCTTTACATTCCCTTTTGGCTTGATTCGCCATGAATATAAGACATCTATTTCCAGAGAAGGGAGACATCTATTTCCATATAGTCCCTGGGAGCGGAAGTAAGGGGCGGAAGCGTCATAAACGGCTGCGCAAAAGGAAAGAGGGCGACGAGCGGGAGATTGGAAGAGAAAATAAGGATTCGGCCTCGGAGATTCATGAGAAAAGGTGTCTCAAAGTTTCTCATGAGGGAATTGACATTAATGATCTCCGCTCTTCGAGGAAATCAGAATCAGCGAAGATAAGTGCAGTCGAGGAATATAGAAGTTGATAAGTGCACGCAGCGTCGGGACTCGTATAGTGCTAATGGAATCCATTGCGACGCTAATATTAATGCGCATAATCTCATGTCTACTTCAGCTTATTCGCCAGGTGTTCCTTCAGCTAAGATTTCCACCGATATTCCATGCTGCTCTTCATTGATGACGGTTTCAAAGCATGGAAACCTGCCAGAGCTTCCAGCAATCTCGGATAGACCAAGCGCTGAATTTGCGGAGTCAGCCGGTTCCTGCAAATCTCTATAGGAAAAACGAAGACGCTCCAGCCGAGCTGAAGGCATCTTTTCCCACAAGAACGCCGCCCGTATTGGTGCTAGGACACGACGCTCGTAGCTTTACAAGCGATAGCAGTTTCGCCCTCGAATGTGCCTACGGATTGTGCATCAAGGACTGTGAACCCTTTCTGTCCCAGGAGGAAGGGAGAACATTTTCGTCCAGCGACCTAGTGACTGGAGTCTTTCCTTGGACTGCGCGAGGCTTCATCTGGGAGAGTCTCGGCGCCTTTTTCCCAATCTCGAGAATATTCCTTTCTTTAAAAGAAAACTGGCTTTCTTGCCATGGATTAGGTTAGGTTAGGTTAGCATACCTATTGCATCATTAAAGGGTGCTAGTTATTTTTTTAACCATGGTAGTAATCTTCCTGCTCACCACGCTCTATGCCGCTCTTTCGTAAATTTGTTTGTTTGCTTGCATAGTTAAGTTTGCTCCCATTGCCTTTTTGTAGTTAAGGTTAGTTACTTTAATTTTATGCTGGTTAGCAACTGAGGAGGGGTCTCGGCGTAATTTTGTTTGTCGGGCAGGCTAAAATTATTACTTGTTACAGTGGTTTTATTTGCTATGGGAATTGACGCTAGTTTTATAGATGTTTAAGTTGTTAAGTGGTTTAGAGTGATTATATCGTCTCCATTGGCAGTTGGCGTAACTAATGAGGGTGTTTATTGTTTTTGCAGCTTCCCTCGCCCGCCAGTTCAAGACATTCAACGCCAGCGCGTATCCGCTCTCTGTTTTGCGGGTAGCAGTTGATGTAATCATGAAGATTTAAGCTTGCCGTTAAGCAGTAAAGAATAGATGGCTTATGTAATGCAATGGCCCGTCAAATACTGTAACGTGAAATAACCATTTCTAATTGTAGTTAACGCACTATGTTAAGTGTTATAAATACTGATTAAGATTTCAATGTAAACTTATTCGCGGGCGTAATACTTTGCTAGTTGAATTCGCAAAGGCCAGCTAGTTTATTTTCTTACTAATTTCAGGGGTATTCCTCGTGTTAGAGGAATCCCCTTGTAGCCAATTTTGTCTGGTTGTGAGCATTTTGACGTGAGTTAACGTCTTGGCTCCATTACAGATATGTATGATTAATAACGTGTATTCGTCCTTTCCTGTACAGTTTATTTCGTTATTAAAATTTTATAAAAATATATATTTCTTGTCCGTACATTTCTTGTCACTTCATACTTCCACTGCGCATATTCGTGACACTTAGCATAGATAGTCAATTTGATAATTATATGGATTCATAGTTTAGCGGTATCAGGTGTTATTTATGTAATTATTTACATAATATCAGCCAAGCTTAGAGTTTAAGCTTGTTTATTTGTGATTTTGATCAAGGTTAGATAATCAGTTGATCACTTATTACTATTTTGGTTTTGAGCCGATGCTAATCTTAATATAAGATTAGATGGGCTGATTAATTAAAATTGTTTTTGTTTGAATAAATAATTCCATTTGACTTTTACGTCTATGTTCACGTGTTTCCATTCTTTCCACTGCATACTCTCATATTCGTAATTTTTACACGTGACAGAGTCGCCGCATGGTACAGAGCAATATACGTTCCCGGACCAACAGTTTTTTTTTTTTTTTCTCCGATGTGTGCTCAGTATTTGAAGAAAAGTGTTAATGCTGTGCTGCAAGTACTGCGATCAGTGCTATTCAAAGGAAAGGATGTGGCAACAGTGTTGTAGAGTACATATTGTCAAAGCTTGAATTTTCTGAAGAGTTGTTCGGAAAAAAAATTTTTTTGTGCGCCGTTATTATGGAAAACGACATGAATCAAGTAGCGGGGCTTACTCAAGCCATTAGAGATTTACAAATTGCTCCGATAAGGCGATCCGTGGATAACATCCAGTTCCCAACTTTCAGTTGGAGGCCCTGAGAAGATCCGGAGCAGTTCATAAAACACTTCGTGACAGTGGCTGGATGTAAACAAATAATTCAACACCAATACATGCAAATATTTCCAGCTTATTTGAGCGGGCCAGCAGCAGTATGGTATGCGGACTTTGCAGCAGCCAACCCCCTCATCCTCTGGGATTTCTTCCGATGAAGTTTTTAGAGGTATATGGAGGTGGTTAGACACAGCTGTCCAAGAGGACAGCGCTTCAACACATCAAGCTGCGGGGTCAAGATATTGTAGATTATGTGATAAAATTGTAACTTGCAGGAGGGTTGACAGACTCCTCATAAATGGAGAAGATACATCTATTCCTACAAGGTCTCCTTCATCGTATGGCGGCACAAATAAAATTGAAAGAACCAGCAACTTTAGAGGATTGCATCACGTATACCGAAAAATGGTTTTGTGCCCACGCGAGCGGTGATGTAATACCCGTGGAGCCTATGCAAATGGATGCTATTTCCCGACCCACGGGAGCTAGTCGGAGGACTCAGCAAATAACTGGAAGTGCTTCGGTTGCCAATGTTCTGAACATTTAAGACGTGACTGTAAATAAGGAAAGACTGGTGCGGAGCCAGCCAAGAAGGCAACAGCACAAATAAACTTTGTATACAAGAGTATTGCTAATGAAATGTGCATAATAGCCCTCGAGATCAACGGGGTAAAGTTTAAGGTGCTTGTCGACACCGGCGCACTGGATACTTACATGGATACGGAGTTATGTGCCAAGCTGAACTTACGTACTACGGAGCTCAATCCACAATGCTCTATAATGTTTGTTAGTGGCCAACCTATGCCAATTACCGATATGACCTTGAGATTGCCGGTCAAAGCTGGACGGTACCAAGATCGTGTGAACTTTGACATTGTGTACGAAACTACGATCTCATACTAGGCTGGCATTGGATTGACCAAGCAAAGCTGGAAATGAGTTGCAAACGTAGGAGATGTGCTGCGCAAATTAATGGAAAGAAGCATTGGTTGCCACCTTGGAAGCAAGAAAACAAGGAGGATTTCTTATCTGAAAGGGAGCTGTGCAGCATCATTCGCCAAGAAAAGGCTAGTCCAGTGTTCGCCATCTATGCCAGATGCAAGCCCGTCGAGGAGGTCGCCTTTGTACACCCTGAATGCCAAGCCATCATTAAGGAATTTGCGGATGTGTTCAAAGAAGAGTTGCCCCCAGGTTTACCACCCGAGCGAGCAACGCAACACGAGGTGCAGCTGGAGCAAAATTTCACTCTCTTAAACTCGCCATTATACTCCCTGTCCAGAGATGAAGAGGAGGAGATACACCGTACCTTGAAAGAACTGGTAAGTAAAGGCCTTATACAGCCCTCTACGTGATAATTTGCATCACCAGCGCTGTTTGTTGCTAAGAAGGATGGGAAGCTCAGAATGTGCGTTGATTTTTGAAAAAATCAATAAAATGACGAAGAATAACATTTATCCGGTACCCAGAACTGATTCGTTGTTGGAAAGATTGGAAAAGATCTTCGCCAAATGGGACATTCTACAGGCGTATCATCAGATTAGGATGCGCCCATGCGACATTCCATTAACTGCATTTAAAACTCGATTTGGGCTTTTCGAGTATTTAGTGATGCCATTCAGGCTTAAAGGCGCACCGCAACCTTCGCAAAAGCCATCAACGAAGCATTGCACGGGCTTATAAATCGAGGAGTGATAGCCTATTTCGATGACATTCTCGAGTATGGGCAAACACAACCAGAACTTAAGACTCGTTTGCGAATAGTGCTACAAAAACTCCGTAATAGTGCATTTTATTTAAGACCATCAAAATGTCAGATAGGACTACGAGAGATCGACTACTTGGGATTTAGACTATCTGGTGAGGGCCGAGCCCGCGAAAAAAGATTGACACGGGCTGTCATTCAGTGGCCGGTTCCCAATAATGTACACCAGTTACGATCATACCTGGGCACAGCCCAGTTCTATAGGCAGTTTATTGTGAATTATGCCGATATTATAGGCCCGCTTCTGGAGCTGTTAAAGAAAGACACCCCGTACAGTTGGGGCCCTCAGCAGCAAAAAGCCTACCAAACATTGAAGAAAGTCTTCGTAAGCCCTCCAATATTGAAAATATTTGATCCCACAAAAGACTTACATATTTTATGTGATGCGTCAGTGGAGGCCATCGGTGCCATCGCGACACAGGTGTACGGCGGAAAGCTATTCCCGGTGGCATACGAATCTCGCCTGTTTCGAAATGAATAAACACATCTGTCCATCTATGCCAAGAACTTTGGCGCCTTTACATGCAACAGGTAACCATGGTCATCTATACTAATAACCAGGCGGGCCAAGCTGTCGAGACTCCAGGCGCAGGTACTCCTGTATGTTATGGATTATAACATCACGCTCAGATACATCAGATCGGAGCATAACATACTGGCTGACGCTCTATCCAGGGGCGCGTTCCTCGACATTCGTCCTAAAACGAAACGATCTGACGTCGGAGATCGTCGTTCGTCTTCGTTACTCGCTGGCTCTGTTGGCGACGATGCAACGATAAAGTCAACAATGTAACGTATCCAGCGTTGAACGTATCTTTGTTGCATTGTTTCAAGCAAAGTGAAGCAAGATCGAATAATCATGTCTCGGTTAATAAGAGATCATTGTTACTCGTGGTATTGCACGCGCGCATATGCTTTTTCGCACGAGCTTCAGATAGTAACAATAAGACAAAAATTATTCTCTCGATAAAATATTACAAACAAGAAATTAAAATTCGTCACTTATTCGCGCGATAACCTTTGCTTCGAAAATTTAAACGAAATTGATAAATAAAATTAACAAGACAACAACCATGGATCTCAATACTATCAGACAAGAAGAAATGCTCTTAAAAGAAATAGAAATGTGTCTCCAGTTAGCGAATAACAAAAAATCTTAGGCAAGGGGAAACCAGTGAGGACAGAAAAAGTCAATGGAACGAAATAGCGAAGGTAATGTATATATATCGAGTTTAGTTAATGTTTATTTAGCATGATTTAAAGCTTCAAAGTGAATTTAAATATTTCCTGATAAATTCAGTTAATAGTTTTAAAAGAGCATGACCTTTTCTTTCAATTTCACTGAAAGTTTTTTTGAATAAACCTTTATTTTCGTAGAAACTGAATGCCACTGGTCCAAAGCAGAAAAATGGAGCGGGATGGGGGAATTACTGGAGACAGAGGAGGTGGCCTGTCAGAAAAAGGGCTAGGGAAGTAGAAAACGATAAAAATAGAACAGGTGAGGGCACAAGAAACCAAAGCCCCTGACGGAATTTGAGAAACGGGTGATGGATGTCATTGGATGGGACTCTGTCCTGGGAACTGGAGCCTTTAATCCATACCCTTTTCCCGAGATGAATATGCTATCTACTTCAGGGATACAAGTAAGTGTATTTAAAAATATTTTCTGTGCATTATATTGTTTTCGGTAGTATTAATATTTTGATTATACAAAATACATAATAAATACGTATAAAATTTTTCAGACAACTGATTTACTAGCTTCCGATAGCCCAACTTTTGGACCACCCAGCCCCATTGTCGGGCCCAATGGAGCAACAATATCTGCTCAGCTAATGGATAGACCAACGGATGCAGCAGCAACTACTGCCGCCCAACCAGCAAGTGCTAGAAGAGGTTAGTTTACAATTTACACGTGTATCATATATCAACGAGGTTAGAGAAAAATGTTATGTACTTTATATAGTTCGTTGTCGGCGCATCCCTCATTCAATGGCACAGGAATTGTTAGCTGCTAGTCAGAGGCAGGCGTTCTTGTTGGAGGAAATATTGGAGACACAGAGAAGGATGGCAGAGGTGAGTAGTTTTATAAAAGCTTTTAAATAAGTAGCTAATATAAGACGATACATTTGAATTCTCATAGTTTATTTTCTCTTTTCAGGCATTGGAATCGATTGCATCAAGCTGTCTTCTTTTGTAGAGAAGAGCCCGGAAAATAATTTG
This sequence comes from Rhysida immarginata, assembly GCA_023313115.1. NCBI lineage: Eukaryota > Metazoa > Arthropoda > Chilopoda > Scolopendromorpha > Scolopendridae > Rhysida > Rhysida immarginata. The sequence goes on along the minus strand of JAHWFO010047758.1, from coordinate 4,196 downwards.
TAAAAATTTAAAATATAATATCTATAAATTTAATTTAATAATAAGTAAAAATTTATAAACCCAATTACATCAATTTATAATTTATAAAAGCGAAGGTGTAATAAATTTGTTAAACAAAATTCTTACACACATCAGCATCGTCTCATTTTATTCGACAGATCACTTTCGAAATTCATCTCTTGAAAATAATTAAATGGCTAAACGTAAAATATTTTTATTGATTTATGAAAATTTTAGTGTTTAAACTATAAAATATTTATCATAAAATGTGAAAATAAATAAATGTCACATATTTTTATAAAATTTTAGGATACTTTATTTGATAACCTTTCGAAAAGAAATGTGGCCCTGAAAAGGGCCTTTGATATAATGAAAAATAATGGAATCAATTTGAACATTCATGCTGCAAAGACCCTTCATACGAGGCTTTGGCGCATTCTTCGTGCTTGTGCAAGCAAATCACTATTTGAAGGAGGCTCTTCTTCATCGTTCGGCAAAGGAAGAATTTCAAGTTCATTTTCAATTGTCTCCTCTTATTCTATTATATTCTAAGGAACATTATATTCCTCTGAGGAACATTATATTCTAAACAGATATTGTGCAGTATGGCACAAGCCACAATGATATTGCCACATTTGTCAGGCTCAAAGTGAAGAGTGCGATAACGCTGTAAACAGCGAAATCGCATCTTCAAGAGCCCTATGCAATGCTCAACGATGTTCCTTGTTTTAGAATGTGCCTTGTTATACCTGTCCTCAGCACTTCCTAAAATAGTATTTTTAATTGGGGTCATTAACCATGGCTTCTGTGGGTAGCCGGAATATCCTGTAAAAAACTAAGGTTTAATATGTTGGTATTTAGAATGGATTGATTTTCGAACATCAAAGAAGCAATAAACTAATAATAATTAAGAGAGAACAAAGATAGCATTCAGATTGGTGATGCCGATAGTGAACACAATATAATAGAAAATAGAAAGTTACACTTACCGATTAAGTATTCTCCTGCATCAAAATACCCTCTTAACGCATATCTCCTCGAAACAGAAGAGTCATGATTCGCCCCCGGATTTGTGGCATCAATAGCGCAGATTCTTAATTCCGGATTGCACACCTTGTGAACGAAAATATTTGAGAAAATATAAATGTTAGGAAACATAGAGGTTTATCAGATTAATTAAATGCAATCAAAACTTTCAAATTCTTTCCAAAATAAATGATTGCAAGGTTATGAACAAAATCCCATTAACTTGGAATAATAATCAATATTATTAATTAAATCATGCAAACAGAACTGCCACACCCTAAGAAAGCAAGACTTATACTTATTATATCGGTGTAATATCTTAGCAGTCTTTTCAAAATTAATATAAAAATTTCTGAACTAATAGTAAATGTTGACTTACAATCATTGTATTCAAGGCATGGTAGCCTTTGTGGCTAAAATAATTTGCTTCGGATAATCTGCTATTAGCTATAGGAGCTTGAATAGCAATCAAAGTGCCATCAATGAGGCCTACGAAATGGAATGAATACTTTGTTTTACTTATTAATACACATAATTAACATCTAAGTCTGAATAAATTGTAATTTTCCGGACTCACCTAAACAGCCTGGCATTCCATGCTTGCTGTGAATTTCCATTTTACTTTTCATCTTATCTTCAGCCGTAAATGGCATAGAAATAAGGTGAGCCAAATTCTTGCTTATTGCAAGACTTACACGATGTACTGTTCGGCTCACTGTGCTTTTGGCACATCTGATTATAAAGCAAGGGAAAGTTGAAAAGCGAGATATTTTTTTTTAATACAATCATCACAACATCAACATGAAGTCAAATACACTAAAAAAAAAAAAATATCGACATCAATCAACTCATCTCCAGATCGCTCCTAAAAAGGACCCCACACTGAAAAATCGGAGAGCCATAAGCACCTGTTGCTGCACCGTTAATGCGGTGCGGGTATTTTTTCTGTTAGGCTCTAAATCATGTTGCAGTTTACGACACACAAACTCTACAGCCTCCTTTGAAAGCCTATATGTTGTGATGAACTCACGGTCGGTCATAGAATTCATCACATCTCTTTCCTGCTAAGTACGAATCTTCTCTTCCTCATTTATATCAAGCATATCGAGAAATGTATACACAATGGCAGCATCCATATTGTTTTCTCGACATTCGTCGTAAAACAAAACGATCTGACGTCAAAGATCGTCATTCTTCTTCGTTAATCGTCGGCTGTGTTGGCAACGATGCAACGATTAAGTCAAGGAACAATGTAATCTATCTTCGTTAGAACCCATCATCCAAAAGGCAACAATTTTTGAAATACATCGATCAGTATATAATAATTCTCTGAAGAGGACAATTTAAAAAACGTAATTTGTCACAAGACGGCTGCTGTTTCAAATGAAGTTTCAATTGAGTAACGCAAAATCGAATAACCATGCCACGGTTATTATTGTTAATCCTGCCAAAGCACCATGTGCTTATTCCACGTGCTACCAATAGTGACAATCAAGCTGTTTTAGATTTATGGAGCTTAAACTACTGCTTTTTCAATTTTATCGCTAACATTTTTTATTATTTCGCAAAATACAATTTTTTATTGGGCAAGCTATATCTTTTTTTCTAATTTCGCAAATATTTTTTTGCAATTTACATTTTTTTTTGTTTGAAAACATATTTTGAATTTGCAAAATATATATTTTATTTCACAAGTTGCATTTTTAATTTTGCAAACAGCATTCCTTATTTTGAAGAATCCGTTTAAGAATTCGATAAAATGTGTAATTTACAACCTGAAGTTTAATGTCGGAATATACACTTTTTATTTTTTATACATTACATTTGATTCTGCAAAATGTATTTTTAATTCGATAAAATGAATTTTATTTCTGCAAAGTACATTTTCAATTCTGTAAGTTGCATTTTTAATACTACGAAATGAATTTTTAATATTGCAAAATGCATTTTTAATTCTGTAAGTTGCATTTTTCAAAATAAAATGTATTGTGTAGATGAAATAAATTTGTTAAATAAAATTCACATATCAACACACATCAACGCTTTATTTTATTTCACACATAACACTTTCTTAAAATAATTGAATCGTAAAACGTAAAATAATTTTATTCCCTTTGTGACAATTTGCTTGGTTAAATATTTTATAATAATTTGTAACAAATATTTATTAAGTCAACAAAAAGTACCTAAAAACTTAAACGCTGGCAGAAGGAACAAAAAAAAACCCACAAATGAACTCTTAAAAACTGAAAGATATTTCAAAACTTCAATTTATGTACTAAATGAATATGTACAATTCAAAAAGTAATTTTTGTGCAGATTAATAAATCTTTATTACAAATTATTCCTATTATATCGCTGAACGTTGTCCTTCCATAAAAATTCTATAGTTTAAACATTGTAAGGCTGCATAAATGAATAATTGCTGTTGACATTTTTATGTTTTAAATTAAATTTTTATTTTGACAATTTCTTTCGAAAAGAAATGTGGCCCTGTAAAGGGCATTGACTTAATAAAAAAATGATGAAATCAGTTAGAAGATTCATGCGTTCGTTTTCACAACGAACGGACGACTGCTGTTTTCGTTGGCAGATTCAATTATGACGTTTAACCATCGTTACGCTATTCAGTCAAGGAATGGACTTTTTAGTCTATCTGTTAAAATTTCTAATGAATGACGTCATTAATGACGATTCGTCCTTCGTCGTTTTATATGGCGAGGAACGCGCTCGTTTGCAAATTCAATAATGCTATCAACAAAGCAGACATAATTATGACCTTTAGCTATCATTACGCGATGCAGTCGAGGAACGGACTTTTTAGTCTTTATACAAAAATTTTTAACGAATGACGTCACTTGTGACGATTCGTCCTTCATTCTTCGTTGTTTTACATGTCGAGGAACGCGCCCCTGGTCATCCTACCAGCCGCAGACCATCAACAACATCAGCAGATCTCAAGAGTTTCTGCAGTTGGAGACAGTGAGTGTGTCACGGAATTCGAAAAACACCACGAATTCCGATGACATCGTCCATCGCTACCGGACCCGTGTCTTCCATCAAACGCAACCGTAAGATGGACGACGAAACCACAAGCCTAAACAAATGCAGCAGGAGAAGACAATTAGGAACAAGAGCGGGAGTTTCATAGTGGAGAACCAGGACGCGAC
>JAHWFO010047746.1:0-12851 GCA_023313115.1 Rhysida immarginata | reverse complement strand
TAAATAAATAAATAAATAAATAAATAAATAAATAAATAAATAAAAATCACTATTACTGTACTTCTGTTTTATTTAAATCTCTGGAGAGTTATGAGAGATTATTCTTAATAAAAATAATTATTTTGGAACCAAACCCACGTGATAAACTAAGATAGATGTATCATGTTTTGTTTATAGTGCTTTTTCACTATGCGTCATCATGACCTCAATACCGCCATACAGGATCACAAAGAAGTCGTTCCTCGCTAGTTTCACTACTCCCAATCGCATTCACTTAAGAAATCGGTAAAGAGTATTGTTTTTTTTGGAAGATTCATGTAATACGCTGACCTTGCCATAGCAACTAGCATGCGAAAGCGTTTTTGTTATCCAACACGGCTGACCTACTAAACAATGATTCAAGCCCTCAGTGTATTACATGGTCACATGCTGTAAAAGCTCTATAGAATTTAATAATCAACATTAGGATTTCCTGAAAGTATGTTTATTTCTTCAAGCATAAAATAGTCATTTCTACACAAAATTTACATTTATTTACAACAAGCAATTAATATTTGAACCAACTCTTCTGCAATTAGTGGGTTCCTAATCAAATAAGATCAGTTTCATCTTCAGTTTCAAAAAGTCTTCGATATCTTCGTTTTGAAGTGGCAATGTCATCTTCATACAGTTTCAACTTTTGTGGTGGGATAAGCGCACCTGCAATATATCTTCGTTCCGAATTCAAGAAATTAAATGTGGAACATGCATTGTTCTAGGCAATAAAAGAAAAATTTTTCATCATTAAATATTTATATTATCAAGCTATCATATATTTTATGTATAATCTAAAATAATTAATGTAATTTCTTTTCAGAATGAAATTAGTATTACCATTAAAGTTTTTAACAATGAAATAAATAGGTTTGAATGAAAATGAATCAGCTAGTGAGAATCAAATAAAAAAAAATTTTTCAAATTAAGTGCGTTCTATATAATTTTTGTGACAATACTACTACCATGGGGGCCGGTTTCTAGTGCGTATTTTTGGGGGGATATGCCTTTTTTGTGCATATTCTCTGAATTAGAGCATATACATGCATATTCTTGTACATTTTTTATTAGCAGAGTCTGTTCTTTCCTTTTTTTTTATTTTAATCTGACCCAATTGTTTGTTATGTAAAAACAAAAAAAGCTATTTTTGAGAATCTTTTGGAATTCGAGAATTTTTGGGGAATTTCAGAAAGTGAAGATTTTTTTTCAAGCATTTCATGTGGGGAAACATTTCCCGAAAACTCTGAACTGCCTTCCTCTGAAATTATTGCGCCCTTAAGTATGCACCATGTACTTTGTGCGATGTTGAACAATCTTTCTCAGTATTCAAAAATGTATTTTCAACAAGCAGACAAACTTTTACTCCAGAAAATTTAGAAATGTTTTTAATTGCAAATTGTGCAGCAAAAGCCCTTAATAAATGATTTTTGAATAGTCACTTTCTTGTTCTAAATTAATTAAAAAAACACTTCCATTATTCTAAACTGCCATAAGTTTTAATGCATATTTAAGTGGATATTTCCATTATTTTTAAAGCATATTTGCATGCATATTTTGTTGGTTTTAGTGCAAAAAAATCTGACCATTAGGGTAATAAATTTTAAGTAGCATCTTTTTAGAGTATATGACTGGGGTGGGGGCAGCCGTAGCCCAGTTGACTCGCCTTGCTTAATGCAATGGTGGAGTTAAGCAACCTTGGGCGCGGTTAATCACAGGTTGGGTGACCACCTGGAAGTGTCCATCGCCCCCCGTGCTTCGGAGGGCACGTTAAGCCATCGGTCCCGGCTGCTACTGTTCCCTGTAGCAGTCGTCATTGGGGATAGTGCAATAGACTCAGAGAGTCTCAGTGCTCAGGTTTCTAGTGTAACCACTTTGGTTTCATGGTAACCACCCCTTACAGTTCATCCATCATCCATATGACAGGGGTGGGAATGCATGTGATCAATGAGAGCCACACCATAGTTACACAGTATTAAATACACAAATTTAATTAATATTGTTACATATTTAACAAAATTCAGTGAAAAAAGTTCTGACATAATCATAAAAAATTAAAATTTATATTTCACTAAGTTCAAACATTAAATAAATAATGCACTCAAAATATAAATGGTGTGTACTGAAATATAAATGATAAATAATGTATAACTTATGTTTCAAAAGAAGATATTACAACTTCATTAAACAAATAGTAAATTAAACTTTTTACTGTGTATACAGGATGAATAGGTAAATAATTATAGGCTGATTGACAACCATTATTTGTTGCAAACATAGACAATTATTATTGTAAAATAATAAAAATCACACTTTACTAACAAATCTATCGTAATTACAATAAGCAACCAATTACAACAGCTAAATAACAATGTCTGAATGTGCATTTTTGCAACCCCATTGCCATCTTTCAGTAGAATGTTTTGAATATAATAAAGCACATCAGTTTTCAAAGGAAATGATCATTTTTGTAAGTTGTGACTACCACTGGAGATATGGTTGGTTGAAATTTTTGGGCGTCGGCTGCTACGGCCATTTTGCACCCGACAAAAAGTTTAAATATCCACAGTTTATGGACCAAAAGTTTAAAAGATAAAAAAAATGAATAAAAACGTAAATTATAAATATATAAAAGCAATAAAAAGTAAGACTATGTTAATTTAGGATCACAAATAATTTTAAAACCAACCTTTTTTTTTCTATGGTTCTCCCCTAATAATAGATCTCATAAATAACATAGCTCTACTGAACAATGTAAATTAGTGTGTAAAAGGCACTAACTAACTAATAAATGATTAAAATCCATTTTCTTATGGGTTGTCCCCTAATAAAAATTGGTGAATATGATTACTGTGTAAAGGGCACTAAATAAAACATATACTTAATGATCAAATATATACAATGCAAAAGCAATAAAAGGATGACTATATGAATTTAAAAATATGAATAATTTTAAAAATAGAAACACTTTTTTAAAAATTATAGGCTTGTTCCCCAACAAAAAATCTAGTGAATGATTCAGCCCTAATGAGTGTCGTAAGTTAGTGTGTAAAGGGCACTGGATTAAAACATGCTTAATAGTCAGCATTGCTCCACAAGAACACAATGGAGCTGGGTTTTTTTTTAATAAATGGACGTGAGTAAGACAGCTGTGACCAATCCTAAGCCGAGTAAGAATGGCATCTTCTCGCCTGTTTGTTAGACAAGGTAATGACCACGGTGTGATGGCATGCTTTATTTCAAATAATTTATTAGCAGGTTAAGAGAACAAGAATCCTGCAAAGATCATCTCAGTTTCTTGGAAATCACCAGGTTTAAATGCTCGGGGATTGAAAGCAATTCAGAGATCGGTAACTGAGTAATAGCATGTGTTGCTGCCTTATCGACCCGTTCATTTTGCTGGATACCCATGTGACTAGGGATCCAGACAAAATAAATTCTGGTACCTTGGGAATCCAGGAAATGCAGGTATTCCTGGATTCTTTTGACAAAAGGATTTTCGGAATTGAATGATTCCAACAATTGCAAAGCGCTCAGAGAATCGGAGAATATCCAGAAGTTGGAATTTGGATATTGAAAAGAGAACTCTAACTCTTTGGCTATCGCTACCAATTCCGCTGAGAAGATGGAAAACTCGTTTGGCAAATGATAAGAAAAAACCGAATTGTCTATGAGAAATGCACAGCCGACTCCATCATCTGGTCTGGACCCATCTGTATATATGTGATATCCATCTGGAAGAGCTTCTAAAAAATTCTTAAAAAGTGCCCTAATTTCGGCTTCTATAAAATTCGGTTTCTTTCCAGCAAACAGATTATAATTTATATTTGGTTGGGGGAGAACCCATTGAGGAACATCGCTGACCTTTCGGCTATGCATGGCTGGAAATGAGATGTTCAAGCTCCCCAGAAGGTTTTGGAATAAATTGTTTATGCTTCTAAAAGTATGATGAGGAGGGATCCTGGGTTTATCGAATAAACAGGCAAAAGCTGGATGCAGACTTTCATCATATACGCGAAGAGCATACTTGAGGAGGAGTTTGGCTCTTCTGTACCATAACGGGGGTTCAGAAGCATCCACATAAAGGCTCTCTACCGGACTTGTTCGGAAAGCTCCTGTGGAAATTCTTATCCCTAGGTTATGGACGGGATCTAATAGCTTCAAAGTACTTTTTGAAGCTGAGGCATAAACAATACATCCATAGTTTAATTTAGATCTAACTAGGGAGCCATATAAAAAAAAGGAGCATCTTCCTATCAGCGCCCCATTTGGTAGAGGAAATCGAGTGCGAAACATTCATGACTTGTAAGCATCTCGATTTTAGATTGCGAAGATGTGGGAGCCATGATAATTTTTTATCAAAGGTCAGACCCAAGAATTTATAGGAGTCCACCACTAAAATAGGGGATCCATAAAGTGTAAGGTCTGCGTCTGGATGGAGACCTCTCAAAAAACAGAAGTGAACGGCCTTTGTTTTTTGGGGTGAAAATTTAAAGCCTAGTCCGTTGCTCCTTGTAACAAGCTTGTTGATGGCCAATTGCAGTTGACACTCAATAAAGAACATTGAGGACCCTCGACAGTAAATGGCGATATCGTCAACGTACAGGGAATAGTTCACAGTGTAAACAAGCCTCGTTAATAGCAATGACGAAAAGGAAGGGACTCAGCACACTTCACTGCGGGACACCATTATCCTGCGTAAAAGGGTCTGAGAGCGTTGACCCAACGCGAACTCGGAAGGTTCTATTCGCCATGAAATTACACAGGAAAGAGGAAAGATGTCCTGTAAGGCCGTACTTTCGCAAAAGTATTGCTATTCCATGCCTCCAAGTCGTATCGTAGGCTTTTTCCAGATCGAAGAAAACCCCTAGGACATGTTGTCTATGTCTATGTGCGAAATGAATCTCATGCTCCAACCGAAGGTGATCAACAGTTGAGCGAGATTTGCGGAAACCGCACTGAAACCTAGACAACAGGTTGTTTTTTTCCAGGTACCACATAAGTTGCACAGAGACCATCCTTTCCAAGATTTTGCACAGACTGCTGGTTAGCGCTATTGGTCGATAGTTTGAAGGGCAAGAGTGGTCCTTATTCGGTTTTGGAATAGCAATAACAGTTGCTTCTCTCCACAAAGTTGGAATCTCTCCTACCTAATGACCAAATGTAGTTGTATAACGAGAGAAGGTGAGCATAAGCTTCCCTGGTGAGATGTTTCAGGAAAGAGTACAAGATTCCATCTGGGTCTGGCGCAGAATCTCTGGAGCAACGAAAGGCATAATGCAGTTCCCGTAAAGAAAACGAGAGGACATTTTTCGAGGTTTCGAGATTTAAAATTTATAGCATGCGATTCTTCGATACGTTTTTGTCTTTGAAAGGAGGCTGAGTAATGTTTTATTTGTGAAACCTCAACAAATGTCCTTCCGAGGATATTAGCTACCTCTTTCGGGTCAAAGTATGTATGACCATTTTCAATGTGAGAAGGGAGTTTATCTGGGAGTCTTTTCCTATTTATTTTTCTAATCATATTCCATATAGTTTGAAGAGGAGTGTTTTTATTAATGGAGGAGATATAATCCCTCCAACAGAGTTTCTTATTTGTGGAAATGATTAGTTTACAACTGGCCCTTTTTTTCTTGTAAGTAATAAGATTCTCAAGAGTGGGTTGTGCGGAAAAAATGCGGAGAGCTCTCTTACGTTCTCGAACCGCTAGGGCACATTCTTCATTCCACCATGGCACTGGAATTTTCGTGGAAGAGGATCTAAACTTAGGAATAGATTCTTCTGCCACATGGAGGATGTGGGAAGTGAAATCCTCTACAGCCTCATCTACAGATTGAAAGGATGTTTTATTCTCAAACTGTAGATGGGATTGGAAGACCTGCCAGTCTGCTTTATCCAATCTCCAATGTAGTAGAGGGTTGGATAAAGTAGAAGAACTCAGGGAAATACTGATCGGGAAATGATCACTACCATGTAAATCTGAGAATATGCTCCAGGCTAAATTAAGTGTGAAAGATGAAGAGAATATAGATAGATCGATGCATGACAGTGGAGGAATGTTGGCGAGCCATCGTTTAACAAATTGACGTTAAAAGAATTCAAAACTTTCTCTATCATATATCCTCTTTCAGAGAGCTTTATAGACCCCCAAATGGGATTATGGCCATTTAAATCACCCAGAATTAGAAAGGGGCTTGGAAGTTCACAAAGCAGAGATGACAAAGGTGTTTCGTCCGTATATTGATCTGGAGGTAGATACACTGAACATACAGTTAGGTGTGAGAGATCTTTGAATAAGACTAACTGCTACCGCCTGAAGGTTAGATTTTAAATTAATGGTAGTAAAAGGCAACACCACCACAGGCTTTATTTCCCGATGTATAATCCTTCCTTATAAAATTAAACCCTTTTAGGGTAGAAGACTGAGATGGCAAGAGGAACGTTTCTTGCAAAGCCAATAAGGAGGAGAACTTATTGACTAAGAGCTTTAGGTCTTCTAAGCGACAAAAGAATCCATTAAGGTTCAATAGTAACAGTGCCATGATAAAAGTTTAAAGATGTAAGTTTAAACTCCCGATATAACTCCATCTCCTCAATAGGAGACACCTGTAAGTTTAAAGGGAAATCTGGCCCTCCCCCCAGAACTGGAGAATTTGGTGTAGTCCCTACTAAACGTTTTTTTGGAGGGGTCAGAGGAAGGTGACATCTCTGACGAGCGTTTCTTCCCATCTTCTCTCTCCGAAGTTTTTGGAGGAGTTCCTGGTTGTATGATGGAATTCGAAGTCCGACTAATGCTAGCAGATGGTTCTGTGGGCGGTGGAAGTTCCACAGGAAAAATCTGCAATACGTACATCTGTCATAGTACCAACTGTAATAACAGAAGGACGACTCTTAACTACAGAAGCGTAATTTAGGACTTCATTCCGTTCTACCTGCCTACGTGCTTCTAGAAAAGACAAACCCCCAAGGACCCGAACCTCTTGGATTTTCTTTTCCTTCTGCCAAATAAGACTGACTCTTGAAAGGGCAGAATTGGCTCCCTTACAATTACAACACCGAAACTCGTTTGAACAATCTTCCATCTCATGTCCGGGCAGGCTGCACTTGCAACAAACTGCATTAAAATGACAGTTTGTTCTCGTGTGACAGTACTTCTGACATTGGAAGCATCGCAACAGGTTGGGGATAAAGGGTCTCACGTGACAGTGGATATAGCCGATATAGATGGTATCAGGCAAAACTGTTTCCTCAAAGGTAACAATGAAGGAATGCGCAGGATGAGAAGCGATCCGGCGAATGTCAACAACAGATTGATCATCCAATTCGGCAATGATTTCCTTGTCCCCCATTCCTTCCAGGTCCTGGCACGTGAAAACACCTTTCTTGTAATTCAAGGTTGCGTGGGGAGAAACCGAAACGGCTTTCCCAGCAAACTTTTTTAAGATAAAAGAGTGATAGCTTGTTTATCCTTAACAACCTCGATCAATAGATGGCCATTAAACAGTCTCTTTACATGTTTCGTGTCCCCAATGAGGCGTTTGAGTTCTTTTGAAATTAGAAATGGGGAGATGGTCTTAACGACTCCCCACTTGCCAATTTCATCTCCAAAAACTTCGGATTCTTTGGCGGTCTTCGACTCGATCTCTCTTCACGATCGTTCTTTTGTTTCTGGTTAACTTGCTTATTCTGTTTACCCATATTAAGTAAGATAAATATTCATCTCCCTCGCTCCCCACCCACCACCGAGCCCAACAAGGGGATGCACATTGGCACCAGGGCTCCTAACCCTATGGCCGAAGCTCCAAAGAGCGACGACCAGCCGCTTGATCTGGACGGGCTCATCCAGACCACCCATCCTTCCGAGGAGCACGGGCAAAAGTGATGTGTTGTTCCAGAAAGCCTCCCCTCAACCACCCATCAGGATCCCCCTTTCCCCGGAAGTAGGGTCGCCGCGCATGGCAAACACGTAGTGGACGTACTGGTCGTTATGGAGGCCATGTCAAAAACATGCCTGCATTGCGAGCACCGGTCCCTTTGGGAGGGTCCACAACCGACCGGACACTTTTAGTCTGGCCTCTCTGCTAAGGCCTGTCTGGCATGGGTGACCTGATCCAGCATAGCCCTTAGCGTCACTGAGGCACTCAAGCCCCTCCACCATGTCAAGGTAGTGCTTGGAGATATGGCAAACATCAAGTCTTAATATAAAAGATAAATCAAAAACTACAGATACAAAAGTCAACTTTATTAAAGAAATTAAAGCCTTAGTGCTAGAGAATATATAGATAAGGTGTGTGGGGGGGGGGGGGGGGGGGAAATGAAAAGAATATCTCCCATTGGTTAAGCGGAAGGGAAAAAAAACAGCTATTAGACAAAGTTAAACAGTGGGCCAATAAAATAAGAGGAGATATCTTGTCAATAGGGGGAAAGGAAGTAAAGTAAAACAAATACTACAAGGAAAAGCGAGCTAAACTATATTGAACAAAAAATAAAATTAAAATAAAATAAAAATAAAAAGTGACCAAAGACAATAATAGGGAATAAAAACTAAGAACACACAAACAAAAGAAACAAGAAAGCACAAAACAAATTCAATAAATCAAACAGAACAGAGTGCAAGATTGGCCCTTTGTCCATATTTAATAACTTTTTAGAATCCCTTTTATAGATTTCTATACTCTCAAAAATGTCTAATTGATTTCTTGAATTGACAGACCTACATAACTTGAAATCATCTGAACTAATACTATGACTAGTGTCCAAAATACGTGTGGCGATGATCGGTCTGTCCGACCTGCCATATTTTACATGAGCTAAATGCTCTTTCCACCTTTTAAATACTGTTTCTGACCAACCTAGTTCTTCCCACAAAAATCACATTGAAATAGATAGATTCCAGACTTTTTCAGAGGTGGGATGGCATCTTTAGGATTTCCTAAGAGCGCTTTCAAAGTAGCCCCACTTTTGAATGCAATTCAATGTTCGGATTATTTATTTATTTATTAGAACCAGTAATTCAATACGTCCATCCAGGCCTGTATGGCTTGAGGCCGATGAGTTGGGTCCCTGGATGAACCTGGATTAACGACTGCTGTATGATGGTCACAGCAGCCAGGGGGGGAGGGGGGAGTGAAGATCGTGAGTCACGGATGGTCGCCCGTCCAGTGACTAGCCGTGCCTGATGTTGCTCAACTTCACAGAAGTTGTGTTTCAGTGAAAACCCACCAAGCCATGGCCTCCCCCGAGGTACAGTATTAATAAACTCAAGTCCTCCGAGGTACAGTATTCTCTTAATGATACAGTATACGTTATTGATCTAAGGAGTTTAAATGATTAATTTTAAATTTAAATGTGGTCAGTCTCCTTTTAATGGGGAAAATCGTAAAAATTAATAAAAACATCCTCAATAGACTGGGTTTATTTCTGCTATCAACAACATCTTCAATAGACTACATCCTTTGAGTTTTCTTCCATCTCACAAGTTTCTTCATCGTTTTTCAAGATTGGTGACTTTATTTATTATTTATTTTTTTGTTTTTATTAATTTTACGATTTTCCCCATTAAAAGGAGACTGACCACATTTAAATTTAAAATTAATACAGTATACATTGTTTATTTTATTTTTGCAGTATTATATAGTACAGTATTAATGTTTTCAGTTGGTTGCAACATAGATGTGGTATTTGCAGGGAAAAAGGTGAATTTAACATTAGAATAATCTTGAAGTCTGGGCTTGTGGAAGGTGCAATTGCCAAGATAAAGTAACATCTTTTTGTTTGTTCTCTTCATTTTCTGATTTACAAGCTGTAGCACTTTAAGAAAGTCTCTTCTGTCATGCAAGCAATTCGGTTTGAAAAGTAACGAACAGGCAAGTTGTCACAGTTTATATTTTTAAAGCAGGGAGGTTTTTGTGCAAGTCCAATACCCAAAGGACGTAATTCTTCTCCTTTGGCATTGCATGCCAATAGCACAGCAATGCGTTGTTTCGCTGTTTTCACGTCTTTCTTATTAGCAAATTTAGTGAAAAAACTCTGGATGGGATAGCCTTGTAGAAAATTCCAGTTTCATCACAATCGTAAATGCAGTCTGAAGAGTAACCTTCGGTCAAGCTATTCTATCGAGATTTCCAGTCGTCACATTTGAAATGTTAGTGCCACTAGATTTCAAATTCTCCACAGTAGATTTCAAATCGAATATTGTACTTTTTTTAAAGTTTCCGAGCCATCCTTCTGATGCTTTGAATTATGGAAGTCCCATTTCTTTTGCCAGTTCAATTGACCCTTCGGCTAATTTATGCGTGACAGGAGGCCAACCGAGTCAAGACAACTTCCGCCCGAGATTCCACTATCGTTTTCCCACTGAATACACCTGACTGTGTACCATGGCTTACAGATTGATGATCTGAAACGCTTAAAAAATCTGAACTGATTAATATTGAATAGATTAGCTGAATGCGAAACACCTGCCAATCTGCGTATGAAAAAAGAATGAAACAATGGAATGGATCATTTCAGGAAATGAAGTAACAGGTTTCGAAGCAGAAATAGGGTGCGTGTCCCCGACTTATAGCATATCGTTTCCCTATGCTAATATTCATTTTATGTGCCAGAGTATTTGCATCTCATTCACGATGCTAATACCATAGAATTATCATGTGCCACTCTTAAAATGTTTCCATGAGCATGCATGAATATGTCTGTCTGATTGCTTTCCATAGACCTGATGTGTTCGGATGATTCCCTAGTGTGCGATGCACACTGGTTTTCGAAAATTGATGGCAAATTGGTTAGCAAGGCATCACCGACGATATTTTTCGTGCCATTTTTTAAATTGTTTTCAGCCATCTACAAAAATTATATCACTAGATTGACGATGTATGTCGTTTTAAAGCCTCTTGAGTTAATTGAAGCAAGTATTTTTAAACAAATTCTTAAATACAACACTCGCGCTATCACGCCAACGGGAGAGGGGGGGGGGGGGGGGGGAGGTAGGCTCGAACCCTCGAATTTTTTTTTTATGGCTATATTTCTCCTTCTAGATTATAAAAGATATTATTATAAACTGTTTTATAAATATAGCAGAATTAAGATTACACCAAGTCTAATTTCTCTATCAAAATCGAAGAAGAAAATCTAATAAGTAACGGTAGAAAAAAAAACAAAAACGTGCGTTGACGACCATTTTCTCTAGCATATACAGCATCCAACATCATAGCAGGAATGAAGCATTTTAACACGCTTAAAGAGAAAATGAAAATATTAATATAACTTTTTAAAATTAAAAAAATTAAACTAAATGCTGATTTATAGTGGAATACAAGCGAGATGAGTATCAACTAGTGAGTACTCAGGTCTTCCGGAAGTACTTTTGACTCCGTTGAAGTGTAGTGCGCATGCGTCATGACGTCATGCATAAATTAGGAGAATCCCTAATAGCTTTAGCTTGGATAATTGGTCCACTCACTGGCACATTCAAGGTGTTTGCCTTCATAACAAATTTGTATATAAGCTCATTTAATTGTCTTGTGTTCCCAGACCTTTTAAGAGTCTTCATCTTAACGTTTTGAGGTTGCATATTCTTCTTCATAATGTTTTCTTCTTTTAACAATGTCTTCACTGTGCTTTTTCCAATATCATACTTGAAGGCCAAATCTCGAACAGTAATTTTATCTTTCTTATAATCTTTGATGAGGTCAATTTTTTTCTTCAATTGTCAAGGTTTTTTTCTGTGGCATTCTTGAAGATCGTAGACCATTTAGTCAGTGGTTAAAACTGTAGACGACTTGTTCAAAAGAGTTAGTGCAATAAAAATTGGACATTTTGCTTTCAAGAAGCTTCACTGCGGTACTCTCAGAAGTCACGCTTCCTGGAAACCCACAACACGTGATTTCTCACGGCGTTTTCTCACGTGAAAAAACTTTCAAATGTTCATTTACAGTAGCTAACTTTAAATTAAAGCATTGCAGTACTGTATTAAATGAATTCTGTCTTATTTTTTGACTCATTCTTAACTTGTCCGGATTTATGAGTGCCACTTTAATGGGATGAATTAGAAATTCTTCTCCAGTGTCCGGAATATAGAGTTTGTCTGGACTAACGAGGGTATTTTGTATTATTTTACATTGAATGAAAACGGGACCAGACAATCTGTCCAGATTATCAAGTTGTCCGGATTTCACTATGTCCGAATTATCGAGATTATACTTGGGGTCTTTGGACTTATGAATTAAAGGACAACTCTACGGTCACATATAACTTCACTTAAATCGAAAGGCTAACCTGTTAATAACATCATAGCATATTTAATTTTTTTAAATTCGAATCCTAAATGTGTGAAAAACGAAAATTCCGAGCGCGATTCGAAATCGGAGGGCATCCATCTTGGATGGAGGCGTGACGTAGTGCGAGGATTGCTCTCAGCATGCTTTGCAGTGAAGCTTTAACATTCACTATAGATCTACATTCACTCAGTACTGCGTTCACTACAATTTTCACAATTCATGAAAGCATCGATTCAGATATCACTTTTAAGACTTACGAAGATATGGAGGCTTATTTTAACAACTATCTATATAATGAATTGGACAACGATTTGGAGAACCTTGTGGGTGATGTGGATGGTTTAGGCATGAAACCATATACAGGGTGGTCCATAAGTCTGTCCCCCCCCTTTTATTTTTTGAACCGAAGCAGATATGTCAATTTTGATGAATCCAATGAATAGGAAGTTGTGGGTGGCCTATCCCATGGTGCACTTTTCATCATCCCAAATATGCAAATTAGGACACATTCAAAATTTATCTCAAAAACCGTAAGGGATAGAG
>JAHWFO010047738.1:0-12077 GCA_023313115.1 Rhysida immarginata | reverse complement strand
TAATGATGTAAACAATCAACTGATGAAATAATCCCTCTCAACAATGTATTTAAACTTATATTCTTATCTTTTACTGAGAGAAGATTTTCAGTTATAACTTTCAAAAAGATTTTTATACCTGAGGAAGGTCTTTGAAAATAAAATGACCGAAAGGCCTCGTATTGTTTATTCCCTTTGTGATGTTTTTTTACTATTCCATGCATGCATTTTTGACGCATTTATAACTGCGTCTCGACGCAGAAAGCAAATGTGCATCTGGACGCACCTAGACGCACATTGCAACAGCTGTTGATGCATTTAATTCGAACGCAAGTATCAGTTTCCATGCATGCATGAAGTCTACGCAGAAAGTTCAACTGCGCATGCGTCATGAGTTTATGTTTTGCAATTTTTCTCGTTAGAGGGAGAAGCTTCTCTCTAACGATCATGGCCACCACCTTGGTGTTTTTCGGGAGAGATGGTGCGTGACCACCGAGAGAGAAGGCCTCCGCAATGAAACTGGAGAGAGAGAAGGCCTCTGCATTGTTACATCATCATAGATAGTGCAAATTCAGGGCTTATTATTGGTAGAAATGCGAATAACAATGCACTATCTATGTGATGCAACAATGTATTCAGTTTCATTGCGGAGGCCTATCTTCAGTCCGTGTCTGAATTTCGAAGCGTTATTAGGGCTTTGCAGAGGTGCTATTTGTATTTTAGTTCTGGTTAGTTTTGGTTGTATACGATTTTTTTTGTTCTAATAAAAATCTTTTTATATCTAAATTTCAATTCATTTGTTTTTTCCAATATATCTTTACACTTTTAATTCATCTTTACACAAATGTAAATAGTACAGTGGAAATATTGGCAATTTCATTTATTTTATTTTCATGTAATTTCGGTAATTCTTTGGTCATTTTATATCGTTATTGTCTTTTATGTTTACATTGTTTTCATTTCATTTTAAATAAAATAACTGATTTCCACATTCTTTTAAAAGGTACACTCTTGAAAATTTATATTTTGCAATAGCGTATCTAGGAAATACACGACCTTTCGCGTTTGTTTAGAGGGCGCGCCCGCTGGAAGGTTAACAAAGCAAGTGCGCTTGCGCAAAACAATCATGTGATCTAGAAAGATTTGAGACGCACTTACAAGTGCGTCAAGAAGTAGAAAGCCTATCTACTTCACTTTTCTGCGTCCAGACGCATGAACTCCAGACGCACATCAACCAAGATTCGGAGATGCAGATATATGTTTCCATGACAAGTGCGTCAAGACGCACCAATTTATGCGTCTAGACGCAGAGACGCAGTTAAAAACGCATGTATGGAAACTAAGCTTTAGAATTGCAGAGAGTACACATGCTCTTTACCATCGTTATAAGCCTCGAGATCGCAGATTGTAGTGACCTCTAGTGACGTGTTTGTAAAAAATGATAGTGATAGAAATATACAGGTTTATCGTGTAGTGATCTTTTCTAACAAGAGCTCATAAGGGAGAGTGATACACTTTGTAGGATTTCTGGTCCCATCATCGAGCACGTATTGGCGACCTTAAGCGGAGAAATTTTGAACTGCGCTTGAAAAACGGCGCGATCGTCGCGACCCAGTGCGTTAAAATCGTCACCTAGTTTTTAGTTTCAGCGCCCTTGAGTGGCATAATTTAAAGCTCCCTATCCAGAGCTTTAGCAAAATGTGATCCATCGTAGAAACGCTACAAAAAGGAAGCCATCGCTAGTTTGACGAATACGAAAGGTTAAAAAACAAAAAATGATATGAGAATAATGCTTATCGACATTATGCATCAAAATTTTCGGAAAACTCATCATTAGATAATAAAAAGAATTTAAACAAGCAGTAAAATAACTGTGATACTGGTTGAATAATTAAATAGTTACAGGCAGATTGATAATCATTGTGATTAATAAAAATTAATTATTCAATAAAAAGAGCATTAAGAATTTCGACATTGTACAACAATTAATTCGAGAAGTTAGCAATGAAATCGAATTTAAATATAAAATTAAAAAGAAATAAAAAAGTTGCCATCCGTCGATTAAATTTCGTACAATAAAACAAATAAAATTAATTATATTTCTGACTATTTTTTTTTACTAAAATTGAACACAGGGTGGTAGGACCCTGAACAAAAGTTGATGTTTCGGATAGAGGCTATACTTTGTA
Source organism: Rhysida immarginata (assembly GCA_023313115.1). Taxonomy (NCBI): domain Eukaryota; kingdom Metazoa; phylum Arthropoda; class Chilopoda; order Scolopendromorpha; family Scolopendridae; genus Rhysida; species Rhysida immarginata. The sequence continues at coordinate 9,909 of JAHWFO010047738.1, read as the reverse complement.
AAAGTGGAATGACTTTTGACTATCAAATAATTAATCCTACAAAGAAGATTTTTAATAGAATAAATCCAGTACTTCAGTACTTGTCACCTGCCATGTTTTAGAAATATTTAACGTAATCATATAACACCTATCTCGAATTTACATAGGGTTTCAGGAAACTATGATATCTTGGAATTTATATCAGATCATTAAAAAGTGCTTGTGTGTTTTCAGTATACTGAAAAAACATTCAATTTATTACAATAACCGTTTGTAATATCCTATAATATAACAAAATATTAACAATTAAAACGATGAATTTTTAATATCAATAATGAATAAGTAAACGATTTATCTTGTGACGTTATCACGTGTTAAGTAATATATTCATTTTATGGTTAAATTGATCACAGGAATAATAGAAGGTATTATTCAATTTCCTTTTGCGAATATAGTGATATAAGTGTTTTTGACGTAGTGGCATATCAAGTGGAGATAATGTAAGATTATAAATTTGGATAATTATCGGAAGACACACGATTGTGAAATAGCAGGAGGGGTGGAGCAATGACAGGAAGAGATGTTCTTTTCGAGTTTAAATAAATATTGTTAATACTGGTCATTGGAATCCCCCAATAAATAGATATGTTGATTTTTTTGATGGATTGTTTGTAACACGGATTTTATGTAGTATTTGGAATCGTTAGTGATTTTGTGGTTTATTCAGTTTTGAACTTGTGAGTTGTGGAGAGGGAAGGAGACCGGATGCGGGCGAAGCTATAAAAAGGAGAGAAACCGAAACTTCTCATGAGTCATGCTTAAGAGTTGGTAGAGGTAGGCTGCGCGCCTTCTCCTCTCGTATGGAATAACGGAAATTATGGAAATTGATTAGAGATAGCATTTGCGAAAAACGCTGCTGTGCAACTTCCACAGTTAGCCAAGTAGCTAGGCTGATTTCTAAAATTCAATTTATGGTGTGAGCTGGCTCATCAAAGGAAATAAGAAAAAGGATGATGTGGGTTAAGCAAGCAGGTAGTCGAGGGGAGGCTGAACGCTCTCTCCGTCGACTGATTGAAGGAGGAGGGTCAGATGAGATGCGCCACGGTGGCTACGCAACCTCCATAGTCGTTAATGCGATCTGGTGGCTCTTTCCTCCCGAGATCAATGCTTGTACTGGCTCATAATATTGGAACATAATATAGAGACTCCCGATTGGACATTTAACGTTATGATAAAGAGACTCCCGAAATAGTGCTGTTTTTAAAAGGAAACTTAAGAGAAACATACCCTAAGTAACATTGAAATGGAACATGTATGCAATTGATATTCTTCAGAGTCGTCAGTTATGATTGGAATCAAAATATGGAAATTGCAACGTGATATTCTTCAAGCGAGCAACGTGATTTTTCTTCGAGCGACAGGCATAATTGGAACCCGACATTGAGAGTAGAAGACAACTGCATATGTGAGATCTTCTGTTGAACTTAGTGGGGACACTCTGAGACATCCAGTGGACTCACTCACTAATCGATCCGGATTTTCTTCAGATGTGTTTTTGTGCTTCAGAGTGCTAAGTGATATAATTTATGGCCTGTTAAACACAAGAAGTGTTTTTTGTGCATTAAAGTGGATTAAAAGTGCTTGACAAGTCTGCAGGTGTTTGAACTACGCAATTGTAAGTAAAACTGAAATTTGATATATTGATCTAATTGAGCGTCATGACAAAGGTACGATAAAGAAATATATTTGAGAGAACTTTCTAAGAATAGAATCTTGAGTAGAACTATCTCTTTCCTCAGAGCAATTGATTTATTGACATTTATTGAATTTTGCATGTTATCATAGTTATAAGTACTTGGGAAATTTTAATATTAACTTTCTTCTTTCGTGTTAAGATCTATCTACTTTCTTTTCATTTAGATTTAAGACTTCATTTAATTTTGTATCTCATTGGTTTGTTTAACTTTGAATAAAAAGACATTTGTTTAATTCCAAGCCTTGCTTTCCTTATTGAAATAAATAAGTCACAGCCTGCCATTTTTTTTTAAGAACCTAACCTATGTCCTTGATTTTGCATATTGAATTTGTTTGAGCATTTTATTGAGCTAGCCGTTTTTGAGTTCATTTCATTGGACTCTGATTTCAGAGAAGGGAGTGTCCATTTACATTGGCACCCACTGTGTAAAATCCAAAAATCAAGGGTATAAGGTTACAATCTCATAATTACTATACATACGTATATTCATTATTGATATAAAAATTTATCTTTTAAATTGGTAATATTGTGTTATATTGTAAGATATTACAAATAAATATTAGATTAAAAATTCACAGTTTTTATTCTTAGTAATTCAATTTATTCCTAAAAAAAAAAAACCCTTACAATTAATAACATATCCAGAACGGCTGGGAAATGTAAATCCCATGTCTTTGGTAAAAACTTTGATTTTGGAGGTGAAAAAGTCTCCAACTCTATTTCGAGGGCAGTTGGTCCACGGTTGCACGTCTGTTCGCTTGCACGCATCTCCGTAGCCGTCGTTCACCCCTGTCAACTATGGCCCGTGGTGCCACACACTTGATTTTGGGTATTGCCATTCTGCTATGCAAAGTACATTTTCACCACGGCGGCACGCGAGCAGTTCACAAAACTAGCCGTTTCAGAAATACTGCCGCCCTTGGCTCGGAAGCCAATGATCATGGAGGTTGGATAAATGGTGAAAAGTTTCGCCATGACTCCAACAATTGCAATGTTTTCTGCTTCCCTCTGACAACCCTTCTTATACCCCCCCCCAACTCTGATACTGGTATGTACCTTCTGGACGTAACCATTTTCCGCCGAAGTTGAACGTAGGGGATGGTCACATTAATCTGACTAGACTGTGTATTAAAAATGCATCTGAATAACAATTTGTAACCAGGTACAAGTACATTTTAATTTTTACTGTTTTGTGCTACTTGACTGTTAATCTTATTTTGAATGTTTCTTTCTAAATGTAATACGTTGTAATTATAATTTAAAATCAATTGATCTTTATTTAAAATAAAAGATATACAGGGTGTCCCAACGGTACACATCCAAAATGAAAAATTGAGCAGAGGACCTCAATACCTATGAGAATCACCCCCATGTAAGTTATCTAAAATATTACTCTTATGATTTTATTAACGATATTAACAATTTTGTGATTTTGTCGGTAACCCTTCGAAGATATTCACACACCGGCAAATGAATTAGAAACCTTCGTTCAATATGGTATAGACCCTCCTTTGACTGTAATTACAGAACATACGCGGTTTGGCATGGACTCTACAAGGCGTTACAATGCAGGTAAGGTAATCGCAGACCATGCATTCGTCAGAGAGACCTTCAGGTCCTGCAGAGTAGACGGAAGTGGATGCCTTCGACGAATGTCTCTTTCCAACATATCCCAAACATTCTCGATCGGATTGAAATCCGGACTTTGCGCTGGCCACGGCAGATGTTGCAACTCGGTGTCATGTTCAGAAAACCACTCCTGAACAATTCTTGCTCGATGGACAGTAGCATTGTCGTTCATGAAGAACCCGTCACCATTTCGGTACAAATGCACCATTGCAGGATGGACTTGATCTGCAACAATGTTCAGGTAGTCTTTGGCTTTCACCCGACTGTCAAGGAATATCAGGGGACCCTTGCCATACCAATAAAACATGGCCCATACCATGATGCCTCCTCCTGCCGCTTGAACTGTGTTCACAACACATGAGGGGTCCATCGCTTCATGGCGCTGCCGCCAAATTCTCTTTCGGCCATCGGTGCAAAACAATGTGTGACGTGACTCGTTTGACCACATCACCTTTTTCCAGTCGTCTACTGTCCAGTCACACCGTTCTTTACACCACTGCAGGCGAAGTTTCCGGTTTGTTGCTGACACCAGGTGCTTCCTCACTGGCATGCGACTTCCCATCCTTATTCACTTCAACTCTCGGCGCATTATTCTGCAGGAGATGGGTTGCGATGATCCTTCACTGAAGTCTGCCGTCAGTTGCTCCACAGTAGACCTTCAGTTTTGCCGCACAATCCGTCTCAGACGACGTCGGTCATTGTCCGTGTTGATTGCTTTTGATCCACAATTCTGCCGTTTCGACAACACTTGTGGAATCCGTTTCCACGCATTGAACACCTTGGAGAACTGACCTTTTTAGATACCGGTCAGTTGTACTGTCCTGGAAATCGTAGCTCTAGCTAGACGGGCTCCCACAAAAACTCTTTTTTGGAACTCAGACAGGTCTGCTTTTTCCCCATTTTGCTCAACTTGAGCAGCTGCAGCTTGTTCCTACCAGCTTTGCCAACCGCGTATTAATTATTACATTTGCGCATTGTTTAGCTTGTATTATAGCAAAACCCAACAATAAATATTCCCATCTAAAAACCGGTAAGTTGGCAACCCTGGTTCCTACCCTGTTCCTGCAGCTTGGAATGAGCATGTACCTCATATGATGCATTTGCATATCACAATCGTTTCTGACCTGTGACCCCGCTTCACATATCAGTACAGTAATTCATCACGGGTTTCTAATTCATTGGTCAGTGTGTGTAGAAGTTGGTGGCAGACACTTCGAACAGTTATTGTAATGACATGTTTTCCAAATAATATGTGCAGGTTTTCAATAATCGACCTGTAGAAACCTTTAAGATGATTTAGCTGCTCCCAGAGGAAATATCAATTTTACTATGAAACTCCTATTTTTACGTTTAAAATTGCATGCTTTTTTTAACCTATTACATGTAATGTTTTTTTCTAACAGTCTATTAAATACCTATCAGTGCTCCTGACCTGATTTATTTTGTTTAGATTCATCATCAAAGATTTCTGAAACTTCACAATAACTCAGAACTTCCTACTTTAACTTTGATTTGCGAAAAATTGTATGCATGCAGTTCGTCCATTTTCTGAAATTGAATATTACGTTACCCAAAGAATATAATTCCATTGACCAAATTTCTCAAAACGACATACATTCTCGAAAACACACATTTTAATGGAATAAAGTAAGGTTACTGACAAAATCACAAAATCGTTAATATTATTATTATTATTATTATTATTATTATTATTATTATTATTATTATTAGTAGAGTTAAGAAATTTACACTAACGCCCTACGAGGTCAGGTATGGTCCTAGACCGACTAGTTAGACCACGCGGGCGTAGTAAATAATTGTAACAAACAAATAATAAACATGTTAGTACATTATAAAAAGAAAAAAACTTAAACTAAATAAACATACAAGATGGGCTAAAATGCAATACTGGCAAAGATTAAATCGTAATTTAAATGAAAAATTTTGAATAAATTTAAAGGAATTAATACCCATTTTACATTGGTTGAAATAAAACCTAAATTGCCAGTAATGACCTTCAGTAAATAAGCAAACAGTAAATAACGTTGGGTACCATATAAAGAATCTTTTAAAATAAAACCATAGTATAAATGACATTGCAATTCATAGGAAAGGAAGAGTATATAATTACAACAAGGCAAAGTGAAAATCATTATACAAAACGATATAATCAAGTCACTTAGAAAAAGTAATAAAAAAATATAAAAGACAATACTTGTTAACCAGTTATAGAGACGTGATATAACGCTTTAATGCTCTACGAAATATTGCATAAGGCATCAAAGTACGTATAGTGGGCGGAATAGTGGCCCAGATTTTGACACCTGCATAGGATAAGCTCCTGTTACGATAGCCAAGCCTAGATACAGGGAAATAAACGCCCCCAGCCTGCCTAGTTGGATAATTGTGCAAATCATGATTTAGGGTAATAACTATTGGAGTAGTAATCTGCAACAACGCGTTCGGAGTTTTGTACATAAAAGAACTAAGTTGAATCTTGTATATCTCGTGGATTGTTAAAATACCTATTTCAGCAAATTTTTGCGAGACAGAAAAACGTTTTGAGACATTTAATAAAGTACGCAAGAACCACTTTTGTAATTTCAGTAATCTAGTAAGATTAAAGGTTGTGGTTGATCCCCGGAAAGTATCTCCCTAATAATAACATTTCGGATACATTCATGGGGATGATTCTCATAAGTACTGAGGTCCTTTACTCAGTTTTTCATTTTGGACGTGTACCGTCGGGATACCCTGTATATTTTTTTAAAAGTATATATTTAAAGGTTGCAATTTGTCTTTTTGTCCGGAGCGCATATTACCTATCTTTATATTGCTAAAGTTCATAAAAATGAAATTTTGGATACTTTTTTTGATTAAAAAAGGTTTCTTAAAAGCCTATTCACAAGCATTGAACGAATAATAAACAGAACGCAAAATTCATCAGTGCCGTTGAAGTAAAATCATGTTCGATAATTTTATTTTGCGATATAAAAAAATGAAGCAAATTTTTTTTGCGATAAAAAAGACATTTGTTTCAAAACACGATTAAATTAAAGATAAAAATATTATTAAGTCATACTGCGGATGACGTTTTCAACACTAGTTATCCATAACACACCGCTTCTGACATCATAGGAGAACGCATAAGAGTCCTAATAAACTCTAGCATTGTAAAAGTCGGTAATATGTGTCCGGGGCGGTATGAAAGCTAGAGCGGGCTCTGATGGAGGATCCATTTATCCAATATTTTAACTTTTCCCTATATGCGAAAATGATTATGCACAGTTCCCTCTGTCACTGTGCAAACGCATGACAGGTTTGGCATGGATTAGCCGCAATAACTGCCTTCAGTGCATCTCCATCAACAGCAGGCGGTCGTCCAGAGCGGGTGTTATCTTCGACGGATTCATATCCATTCAGGAATTTTGAAAACCAAAACTGAGCTTTTCATGTTGACAAGGCATCCTGTGCATACGCTTAACATACACTTCAGGATGTCTCAGTTGTATTGTGACAGTTTGAATTCAAAAAACAATGTTGCTCGAATTTTGACCTTTCATTTACCGCTTGTGACTATGATAAAGTAATTTCAATTAAGACTCTTCTCAAAAGAATAGGTATAAAGATGCAAATATTTGTTAAGTGGTTCAGGCTGCTGAAATAAGCAAGAATTTATTAAATGACCTGATATTTACCATTCTATTTGGAATTTCTTATCTCTAAGAATATCTCTGTATACATATCGATCCGTAATGTCATCTATTTGGTGTATGTTGTCATCTATCCAGTATAAGAAAATGCTCCCACACAATCAGTGCGATAAATGGTAATTGTCTGTGTTAGCAATTGATGTGCAAAATTAAATCTTTGACCATTAACACAGTCGAATATTTCTTATTCCGTCATTGCCAAATAGTTGAAACTTGTTTTTATCAGAAAACAAGATTTTGCGCCACATTTTAGATGACCATGACAAATGAGTGTAGCAAATTCTAGTCTAGATTTACGATTTTTGGTGAAGATAAAAGGTTTCGTTACTCGAATTCCAGCATCATTCGAGCGGCGTGAAACATTTTTCTAACTGATATTTACACTACGTTCTTCATTAATTTCACATATTTCAAGTTACTTTTACTTTCGCACTATAATGCGGTGCAGTCTAGAAGTTGTTTTGCGGGTCTGTCACTTCTTGGCGAATCTGCCCTGTCTGATAGGTGTAGGCCCGTAGCCGGAGGGGGGGGGGGTCGGGGGGGGTGGACGACCACCCCAATAAAGAAAAACGTCCCAATCAGGTTTTTTTTAAAAAAAAGCTCCGTTTTTTTTAAAAATCCCCCCCCCCCCCCAAGATACGGCCCTGAGATGGGCTTGTATTTTGCCAATTTAAAGTCATTTTGAAATGGTGTATGCACTACAAATAATTATCCACACTTTCCATATATTTGCACGCGACGTAATAGTAATTGGCTGATCATGTAAATGGAATAAGCCGTTAAATGGGGAGGGGGGATAGAAGTTTTTTATTTTCCCATCAAATATTGTTTTTAATTTTTTTTAAAGAAAGCAATGCTTGATAAATAAAACAATTTATTAGCACCATTTTATTATTAAAATTTAGTTGTATAAAGTATCATATAATAATCCTGGACCTTTACTTCTTCTCATTATTTAATTACCTAACAAAAGCCTCATTTTTTTTTTTTTTTGCCTTGACCAAGGATTCTATCCGAAACGTCAGCTTTTTTTCTTTTTCAGGGTCTTTCTATTCTGTGTCCAATGTGCTTTTTATTCCAGGTTTTTTTTGTGTCCCGTCCTTTTTTTTCTTTTACATCCATCATTAATAAAAACTCAATTTTTTAACATTTTTATGCGCCACCATGAAAATACACGGTTATGGCGGTTAAAATGCTTATACCCGTACATTTTCAGTTTATAATGTATTATATTCAAGTCATAAGTACGCATTTTTTCAGTAGGAAATAATTCTCCTTTAAATATAATTTTTATTTTTAAATAAACCATTTCTCTTCTCTTTTTTAAAAACAGTGTGCATGTTTATACAGGGTGACCCAGCATAATTGTTTAGGAACATTGTATGGTTCAAATGGATCAAAAAATGTCCTCTAAACATTACATATAGTTTTGATCGTGTGTGAGATATCGACGTTTGTCTATTTTCTTTTATTTAGAGTCTTTTCTTAGAAAAAAACGTAGGTTTACCTATTTATTCTAAAATATACTCTCCTGTTTTGCATGCCAAACAGGAAGAGGAATCGTCGTACACGTGTGAAAGGTATTTCATTGACTTGGCCGTTGATTTGAGCAAATGCTCATATTCTGCAACACAGCGTCGAAGTTCATTATGGCGTTTATTTTCACAAAAGAAGAATATGCGAATATTCATTTTTACTATGGGCTTACTGCTGGTAACGCTGCAGAAGCCAGCAGGTTGTACGCGGATGCATTTCCTCATAGGCCATCCACATCGAGAGGTGTTTTTGAGGGTACACCAAGTTCTAAGGGAGACAGGATCGTTCAGACATCGATGTCTCACACACGATCGATACCAGATGTAATGTTTATAGGACATTTTTATTCCATTTGAACCATACAATGTTCTTAAACAATTATGCTGGATAAGTTTGGGCCACCCTGTAGAATTAAAATTGTAGTTTTCCCAAAAAATAAATAAATAAATAAAAATATATTTGTGTAGCTTTAGTCTTAATTTAAAATTGAATTTAATTTCTATGCATTTGAACATAACGAATTCATTTTTGATAATAACAATAAAATGTTCTTGTTGAGTAATGAAGTAGTAAATCTGTGACAAAAAGAATGGTTTGAATTACACAGGCCAAAAAAAAAAAAAACTTTTAAAAATCATTTGTAATGTTAAGACCTGATTCTCGTACGCTTTCTTTTGTGCTGAATCCGAATCTCGGATTTTTTTTCTCACACCCACAGATTTGTTTATCAATGAAACACTTTTAAATTATTCAGAGTTTGGGGCCTGATAAATTTCCTTGTGGCCCGAAAATATGGATACTTTAATATTGCAGCCGCTTCTCTTCACGCCAATTACTTTTTACATGTCAGTCCCTAGGTGCGTAAATTGGAAACGTGACGTGAAGGAAAAAATCTAAAAGCAGATGATTCAGCGAACAAAAAAAAAAAACCAAAAAACCCACAAGAATAAGTCAAATTCATTCAAGATGATTTTTCATCGTTGGCCTAAGTTATTGCAATGAAATAAATATGACGAATTGGATCCGTTCAGCTGACTGAATGACAAAGTGATTTATGACAAAATTAGAGAATCGAGTTTGGAATTGACCACGCAAATCAAACATTGTAAGTTTCGCGCTTCTCTGCTTGCATGCGACCGAAGATTATAACGAACGAACGAATCGTGTTGTTTATAATTTCGCTGGCTTTGTTTCGTCTATGTTCAGACTATCCCATTCTTTCCGAGGGGAGGAAAATTGCTACGCTCCGCAGCTCGCATTCAACTGAAGAAATCCTTAAAACCCTTAAGGAGAAAT
>JAHWFO010047731.1:6066-23896 GCA_023313115.1 Rhysida immarginata | reverse complement strand
TCTGCATGGAATTCCAAATGCTCCAACCAAAATGGCAATATCCTCTATGGATATACTCTAAACGAGATTGACACCTTTGTTGCTGGATCCCTTGATGACACGTACTACTGCGACCACTCTCCTGTCAGCGACGTGCTGGACGTTGTAGTTCTTAAAGGATTCTTCAAGCCCTATAATATATTCACAGTCGATGACTTATTCTCCAGTGATGCTTATCTTTGAGGGCTTGAACATCGATGTTAAAATTGGGCTTCGCTCCAAACAAGATTGGAAACTCTTCAGGGATATCCTTAGAGAAAACAGCATTCCATATAAGAGATTATTGACAACAAGGATATCAATACAAATATCACAGCTATTACTCGTGTTATCAATGATGCTACAGCTTCCAGTGTTTCCAATACTGATCGAAAGCGTCCTGAACATCTCGACCTCCCTACTTACATCAGGCGTCTCATACTTGAAAGAAATTCCTTTAGAAGGTTATGGCAGCGTAAACGACTTCCCTTCTTCAAGACGAAATACAACAGGCTAGTGCGCAAGGTCCAGGAAGAGGTTAAATCTTTACGTAATCAAAGATGGAGCGAAAAGCTAAAGTCCCTGTCAGTCCAGGACAACTCGCTCTGGGGTACTGTAAGGGCTCTAAAAGGAAACAGACCCATCAACTTGCCACCACTGCTTACCGCAAATGGCAATGTTCTCATGGGTGATCAAGATAAAGCTCAACTGATCGCCGAATCCCTGGTTAAACAATTTACCACTCCTGGTGAGAACAACCCGGATAATTTCCCAAATATTCGTCTTGTAAACGATGGATGTACCGCATACGAGCTCACTCATCGTATTTCAACCTGTGAGGACACTATTGGTGTTCAGGAAATCTCCGATATCATAAAGCATCTTAAAAGCAGGAAAGCAGCAGATATCGATTCCATCACAAATATCACTCTGAAAAACTTACCTCCTAATGTTTTTGCGACTATTACCAGGGCCATGAATGACTGCTGGAGACATTGGTACTTTCCTGTCAAGTGGAAAGAGTCTGTTATCGTTACCATACAGAAGCCTGGTCTATCTGTCAGCTATAGGCCTATAAGCTTGTTACCTATGCTATCAAAAGTGTTTGAACGCGTCATTCTTAAGAGATTTAACGACTTCTGTGTGGCTAACAATCTTATTCGTGAAGAGCAATTCGGTTTTCGACCAGGTCACCTCTGCCAACTCCAGATCTGGAGGCTTGTTGCAGATTTAAACACTCCTCTTAACTGCGTCAAATATTGTGGTCTTGTGTTTTTGGATGTCCGAAAAGGTTTTGATCAGGTTTGGCACGAAGGCCTGATACACAAAATGATTACTTGTGGATTTCCGGACGATCTTATTGCCTTGATTAGATCCTTTCTAACGAACAGGATATTTCGTGTAAAGGTTGGCTGCTCCATGTCAAACCCGTGTGACGTCTACTTGGTTGTTGGGTACTGTTCATGGCCCTGCACTCGTCAACTTTTTCAACCATTACTTCCCAACATTTACAAAATGCAAGCTGTATCTGTTCGCTAACGACGCGGCCATCATGACCACTGCTCGCGTTTCCGCTCATGTCATATGTCGATTGCAGAATGCCTTATATAAGTGCGAGAAATGGTTTGCTAAGTGGAGACTGAATCTAAATGTTGACGAGTGCAAGGCAATGTTTATTACAAAGAACCTTCGGAAATCCCCGTGTCCTCTCTTCATTTCTGGTAAAGAGCTCGAATGGGTAAAACATTACAAATACCTCGGAGTGGTAATAGATGCCAAGCTAAATTGGAGCGACCATGTCTTCTACACCATCAACAAGGCAAAGAAGGCAAAGTTCAGTCTGGTAGCTCTTCTGGGGCAAAACAGCGCGCTTGGATTGGACTGCAAACTATTACTGTATAGGACGGTAATCCGAACCATCTTGCTTTATGGTATGCCTGCATGGGCTACAATATGTAATTCCGGATGGAAGGACTTCCAAACTTTCCAAAACTTTACCTTGAGGACCATTGGTTAACTTGACAGGAGAGTTGCAACAAATACTTCTATTGCCTACGTTTTTGAGATACCTCCCATTGGGAATCACGTCCTGAAAAAGCTGCTTCCAAAGATGAAGGACCATCCCAATCCTCTGGTTGCAGGTATTCTTGAGCACCAGCTTACCTTCAGAAGCCTTCTAAGACATCGAAGGCCGCGTCACTTCCTGGACATCAATTTCGACGATATCCAACAGGCCATATTTCCCGATTATTGGATCTCCTACCTCCTCGTGTCCCTTGTCCCTCGTCAATCAACAATCAACACTATCGTCCTCTGGATAACTTAACTAGGTTTCATCTGGCTTCTTGCCTAGTTCAGTGTACTTTCCGTGGTTACTTTCTGGACGAGTATGGCAGTGGAAGCGTTGCTTTCAGACCACACGTTTCCTTTTACCTGCACTGTTCGATTGTCGATTGTCTTTCACAATAAGGTTGTCTTTCAGGATAAGGATAAGGTGTATTTTTCTTTTTATTTACTGTTGTGGTTAAAGAGTCTTTCATTTCTTCTCTTACAAGAATTCTTAGTACTTAACAATTTCTTGAAAATCTTTAAAAATGATCAGTAACTGGAGTTAATGAGTTAGCAGACTATTGACAAAAAGTGACAGACGATAGAGGAACCACTCCTTTAGCTCCGTGCTGTATTGAGCAAATGATAAGCAAGTAAATAGAAGGAATCGGTGACTGCTAGACTACACAAAGTGATGAATGGCCAATTTTTGCTTCAAGACATCAAAAGAAGAAAGGAAATTGCAACAACACATCAAGTATACATCTAAAGTAAGATTTTGTGAGTAAAAAATTATTTAGACTAGAAGGCTTCCATGGAGAGGTCCATCCATTGTGATCCTTTAAAAAAAATTTTTTTCGGTAAATCAAGTCCCGGTATATCACCTAGAATGGATTTTTTCAGTGAAGAGGTAAATTCCTGTCTTTCGGAATTTTCCTAGAATGGATAGTCCCTTCGCTCTATATTGTAGTGATTGAGTTATTATTTAACCAATTTGGAAGCTTAATTTAGCTTTTTGAGGTTGTTCTGTTTACCTACAAGCGTAATTATCCCGGGCAACGCCGGGTCCTCTGCTAGTTCTATATATAAAGAGAAGGATGTTTGTTTGTTTGTGGGCTTGTTTGTTTGTTTGTTTGTTTTTTATACAAATCTACAGTTTTATTCCAATCTTGATAAAATTTCGCATACATGACCTTCAAAGTATGAGGAAGGTCACTGTCTACCTCAGATTTCGAAAAAAGAATTGTTATTGATAAAAATTCGATGTTCATGGTTATGGCAGGGCATACTAATGAGAAATATCTCATGACCAACAATGCAAGTCAAAGTTTTTGCAACAATAAGCTTCAACAATGGTGTCAACATGCAATGCACCAATACGATGCAAGGATCAACAATATATGTCACATGACCAACAATGCAAGGCAAAGTTTGTGCAATATAGAATTCAATGCATAGAATTCCTGTTATCCAGGCTTTTCTTAGAAAAGAGAATTCTTAGCGTTAAACTTATAAATTCCCTGAAATGACAAATTAAAAACCACAATGTTTTCAAAAACCCGGAATGAATAATCAAGGGGGAAAAATAATGTGGATCTGTTAAATGTAAGAGAAGAAATGAAAGACTCTTTAACCAAAACAGTATATAAAAAGAAAAATACAACCTTATCCTGTAAGAGCTTTTTGAGGGCGAAGCTCTTATCATTCAGCAGGTAGAATAGGAAGTAACAGTCTAGCAAAAGGAAGGTCACCACCATATCACTACTTTACAATAACCAGTTGATCAATTGTCTCTATACCGTCTTCAAGACTCACAACTTGTCTTTAGCTTACAGCAACCCCAAACAGGCTAAATTACTAATCAGTAACCATAAGGATAAAGTCCCCCCACTCAACAAGGCGGGTATATATGAAATCAAGTGCTCCGAATGTTCAAAGTTTTAACTCGGACAAACGGCTCGCAATATAAAAAACCGCCTCAAGGAACACATGGCCCACCGGAAGTATTTTTTCTCGAATTTTCATTAAGATTATTTACTGTATTAATTCTAAGCGTTTTCAAGTGTTTTTTTATAATTTAATATTTTGAGATTGTTCTCTTTACTTACAAGCATAATTATCTCGGGCAATGCCGGGTCCTCTTCGCATTGAGACCAGTGTTGATGCGAACACGACGGGCCTATTGTTGCACAAACTTTGTCTTGCATTGTTGGTCATGAGATATTTCTCATTAATATGCCCTGCCATAGCCATGAAAATCGATTTTTTATCAATAATTATTATTTTTTCGAAATCTGAGGTAGACAGACCTTCCTCATGCTTTGAAGGTCATGTATGCGAAATTTTATCAAGATCAGATAAAAATTGTAGATTTTTATAAAAAACAAACAAACAAACCCACAAAACCACAAACGAACAAACATCCTTCTTTATATAGATAGAAGAAGAAGGATGTTTGTGGGTCTGTCTGTGGGTCTGTCTGTGGGTCTGTTTTTTATACAAATCTACAGTTTTATTCCGATCTTGATGAAATTTCGCATACATGACCTTCAAAGTATGAGGAAGGTCACTGTCTACCTCAGATTTCGGAAAAATAATAAATATCGATAAAAAATCGATATTCATGGTTATGGCAGGGCATATTAATGAGAAATATCTCATGACAAACAATGCAAGGCAAAGTTTGTGCAACAATAGGTATCAACACGCATTTCACAAACACTCTGTACCAATGACGTATATTAAAAATTTGCTTCACTTTTTGCTGCTGTTAACAAGAGGATTCGAAGTCTATCTTTAATATACATCATTGCTCTGTACGGACAAATAATATATATCTCATGACTAACAATGCAAGGAAATTTCCGTGCAACAATAGGTATCAACAATGGTATCAACACGCAATGCACCAACACGATGCAGGGAATTATTATATATCTCATGACCAACAATGAAAGGCAAAGTTTATTCAATACAGATAAGGTTGAATTTGTAACAATGCATAAAATTCCTGTTATTCAAACTTTTCTTAGAAAAGAGAGTTCTTAGTACTTAACAATTTCTTGAAAATCTTTAAAAATGATCAGTAACTGGAGAAAATGGAGAGTTAAGAGACGGCTGAGAAAGAGTAAAAAGACGACTGAGGAAGTAGTCCTTTAGCTCCGTGCTGTATTGAGCAAATGGTAAGCTAGTAAATAGAAGAATCAGCGATTGCTAGACTACACAAAGTGATGAGTGGCCAATTTTGATTCAAGACATCGAGAGAAGAAATGGAATACTACGAACATCAAGTGTACATCTAAAGTAAGATTATGTGAGTAAGAAATTACTTAGACTAGCAGTAGCATCCTTGGAGAGGTCTATCCATTGTGAGCCTTTAAAACAATTTTTTTCGAATTTTCATTAAGAATTTATACTGAATTAATTCTAAGCGTTTTCATGTGTTCATTTTTAAGATATTGCAAAATTTATTCCAAAAAAAAAGTATTGGTCAGAGAAACACTGCAACTAAAACCGAAAAAGCTATACGGGCATTTGAAACATCTGAAAAACGCGAGTTTCGAATAGAGCAAGAGGGTATAAGAGCTTCTACGTCAAGGGCAAGAAAAACTTGTGTCTAAAGTATATGGTGATGGTCCGTAGTGATGAGGTAAGTCAATAAGAGTTTAGATAAAGTCCCTGTATATCACCTGGACTTCCTGTTTTTCGTATTTTTCGTAAAATGGATAGTCCCTTCATTCTGTGTGATATTGATTGGGTTATTATTTAACCAATTGGGAGTTATAATTTAATTTTTTGAGATTTTTCTCTTTACCTAAAAGTGTAGTTACCTCAGGCAATGCCGGGTACCTCTGCTAGTGTATCAGTATTGTAGCAAGATGGCTTTTATGTAACATAATGCTCATATCTATTCACGTCTTAGTAAATGTATGTTTAAAGTAAGCCCGTCCACTTTATTTAGACACGAACACCAAGTGGACAAATGGTTATGGGCCCAGCATGCTCCCACTGCGCTGGATGGCAATTTAGAAGTTTAAACAGGCAGGCTAAAGAGACTTTGGAGCAACTGCCTTGTGAACAATGATACTCGTCGCCACATTCGAACCGTCATGGCGTGCTTTCAGCCATGGCAAACAGAAAAGCTGAATGAACGGAACTATCGTGATTGGAAATTTAACATGAGAATGTTGTTAATAGACAAAGAGTTGTGGTGCTATGTTGACGGAAGTGTCACCGAACCTGTAGAAAGTGCATTGGAGGACGTGAAGGTGAAATTTAAAACACATCAATATATGGCATTGTCAACTAAAGCACTATCTATTACATCCGAGCAGCAAGTGCATTTTCGAGATTGTGTTGAACCAAGAGAGGCGTGGGAGATGCTCCAAGCAATATTCGAACCCAAATCCAGAGTTCGCATACTCCAACTGAAAAAATAGTTTATGAATATGAAGATGAATGATGATGAAACCATGTCTGCGTTCCTGAAGAGACTGGCAATTTTTGCCAACAGCTTAAAATATGCCGGTGCCGAGATGAACCGTACTGAACTCGCCTGCGCGATGTTAGCGCGACTACCTGATGGAATTGTCATGACCTACGCCAACATGAAAGACAAAGAATTTATTCCGGACACGTCAAAAAGGTGCTGTTAGTGGAGTATGAATGGCGACAGATGAAAACAGAACCTAAAAGTAAAGAAGTTCTTCAAAGCTAGTGCAAAAAATAAAGAGCAAGCTGAACAAGTGACTAATAGAAGTCGGCAAAGTAATAAAAGGTTCACAGAGCAGGCAAAGTGCTTGTCTTATTTGTGGTAAACCTGGTCACAAGGCCAGATGGTGTTGGAAAAGAGGTAAACAGGCTGAGATTAAATATAACAAAACAAGTAATGTCTTATTTAGTGCCATTGTAAGGGAGGCATTAAGTGATGAATGGTTGTTAGACAGCAGTGCCATTGACCATGTTACATTTAGAAAAGACTGGTTGTGTAATTATAGAGAAACCTGCGAGGAAACTACCACCACTTCAAATTGTTCAATTTCTTCGCATGGTATTGGGAATGTAAATTTAGTAATGTTTGCTAATGGTAAACCTAATAATATTGAATTAAGAAATGTGTTATATGTTCCTTATGTTAAAAGATAAGTTTGAAGCCAAAGATGCTAAAATTCTATTTCACAACCATAATGTCACGTATAATTATCAGTGGAAGCAATTTAAGTGTTAATATAAGTACTGGAGACAAATTAGAAAAGCCAATTTCCTGGTTAATATAAATTGACTGGTATACATACACGTAATTTGCAAACAATTACTTCCTGCATTAATAATTAAAGTTAATATCTGGATACACATTATTGTTTTCAACCAAGATAATACTTGTGTTGACAAATAATTATTTCACAAAATTTTCCTATGCCGTTATATTAGTAGGCTTTTAATTCACTCGGAAAATTCCCAACGTACTTCGGAAAATATAAGTATACGACTTTCTCGGTCGTGCTTTCTATCTAAGCTGTTTCGACCATATTGTACACTTGTACTCGGGTTAAACATTTACAAAAACACGGGAGAGGCTACATACCTTTCGGTAGGCTCAATGTAATAGCTGGCTTCAGATGCTGGGGGAGAGTCCTGCTATTTGCGTCAAGTTTTGATAGCTCTTCAGCTGTAGTTAACATTAGAGTTCCCGAGTGGGAATTAATAATATCGGAACTAACCTTATTCACTCTCGCTGTCGGTTCCGAACTCTTTTCCATTTGTTTTCTGTAGTTTTGCTTCTTCTTCGCCCCTCCTGAACACCATCCATACATCATTGCTCAAGCCTGGCTTTTTGTACCCTTTGTCGATACTCCCTCTGGTGTCGTTTTGTAATGACCGGAGTTATAAAATCATCTTGTTTTATAAAAACTCTGGCACGATGCTTGTGACACACAGGATTGTCATTACAGACAAGTTTCATAACTTGGTTGCTACAGCACAAGAAAAGGCTGGATTATATGTCGTAAATTGTAAAACAGTAGCATCAGGCAGCAATAAGACATCAATACTCAATACAACGTCGAATAATATAAGCACTTGGCATTTGCGATTTGGTCATATAAATTATAATTCATTAATGAAGATGAGTAAAGAATCATTAGTGAGTGGTTTCAAAGTTAGTAGTAATAATATATCCACATGTGGTGATTGTTGTATGGCCAAGTCTACCAGTGCCACACACAAACCATTAAGTCATCCATCAACCGCCGGCCAGGTGGCCGAGACGACTAGGGTGTAGGCTTTCTAGTTCTCGAGTCTACCTGGTTGTGGGTTGGAATCCCGCCGTGGGCATGGATGTTTGTATTTGCTCCGGGCTGCATACAGATATAACTTGTGTAAAAGACGCAAAATGACCTCAGTAGTCGACGCTAAAAACTCTAATAAACCAACCAACCAACCAACCATCCAACTTCCGATATTCTAGAATTAGTGCATGCTGATTTGTGTGGACCTGTGGTGAATGGGTTTGTGAAATTATCTGAATAATGATAGGCTTTAGTCAAGGTCGTAAGGTTGGATAGATAAGATTTCTTAATCACAAGAAACTATGATATATATAATTTCAAAATATATAATATACATTAAAACAAGACTTAATTCTTAGAATCAGAGGAAACGCAATATCAAATACCCTTTAGGCTTAATAACAATAGAGTCAGGTTGCAAAACATGTGCTCACTACTTTGTTAAGAAACAAAATTTTCTTTAGATTGAATCATCCCTTTATAAGTTCTAAAGTTTTCCCATAGTGTAATAACATAAATAAATGAATCTCTAATAAGATAGTCACAAAAAAATACAAGTGTCTAAGAAATAAGAACACAAAAGCAAGATAATGCAAAAATAATTGTATGATAGCTACCTTACATACTGAGCCTGGCTGAACTCAACTGATCCTGGAGAGAAGAAGCATGTTCACTCGAAGAAATCTGATTCTGGAATCTATTTCAAAGCTCGCGCCTCCCCCTTTTATATCCACGGCAAATTCCGCAGTAAATTCAGGGTTCGCCCTCTGGTGGTGTGGCCAGAAACACCCACAACACTTCTGGAATTCAAAGTGAAAACACAGTGGCAGCAATCAGCGAAGTTCAGACTTCCCAGCATGCACTTCACAGACACAACTCAACTTAACATAGAAAAGGGCTTTCAAAACACAATAAATTTGAACAGATAAATTCTAATACTTAAATAATATTATTTTACACGTCAGGTACTATAAGTCTAATAAAATTATAGAGTTCTTTCACAGTTATTGTCTTCGAATCACTTCATAACAGCTTCGACGAGCGTTAGGCCTAATGACCGCATGGCAAACTTCGATATCGCACTGGGGTTTTTGTATCCATGGAGATCCTCTGTATCAAAGTTGGGAATATGTACCTGTAATGTTCCTTAGCTTAACATAGATCACCAATATATCAGATACAAAAGAAAAGGCCCTGTAACCCTACAAGGGATCCAGTGGGTTTCTCCATCTGTAGGTGCTCGGGTTTGCCTCATGGTTGTGGGCACCTTGATGCTCCTCAACATCTTGAATTTGGTGGGGTTCTGGGCCTCCATCAATATTGCTTTCTGATTCCTCAGACTCCAGATCCGGCAGCTGTTCCATAGGTAGATGGATTTGTACCTCTTGCTCCTCTCTTGCTGGGTCAGGTTGGGGTTGCACAGGCCTATTGTGGTCAGGTATATGTCTTACTTGACCCAGGCTCTGTCCCCTGCGAGTTGACAATGGTGTTTCTTCCTCATCAATGTCAGACTCCTCCAGATCAGCCGTCCTAGCTCTTACATGGCTGATTCTTGGTCCAGGTCCCGAAGCACGGTTTTAACCTATCAACGTGCACAACTTGCCTGTCTCTCTTCCAGATACCCTAAATTTCGTAACTAACCTTAGAGATAATTTTTCTTATACGAAAAGGGCCCAAGTATCTATGTCCCAGTTTGTTTTTCTCCCCCTTTACGTAGCATCCAAACCCTTTTTCCCAGAGTATACGATTTCAACCTTCCTCTATACTTATTCCTTTGAGCCACTCCTCTGTTTTTATTTTCTTAGCTCAGTTTTTCAGCTCTTTCCCTAGTTTTCACAAGTCTGGCCACCAACTCAGAGCGGTAATTCTGAATAGAAACGTTCTCCCTATCCCTTCCTCCCAAAAAAGTGGAGTTCTTGGATCAAAGCCATAAAGGAGATAGGCAGGTGCCTCCCCAGTGTTACTGTTGGGGTTCGTGCGTACAGCGAATAGGGCCTCCTCCAGTCTCTCATCCCAATTCCTTGAGTCATCATTACACACAGTTCTTAATATTTCAGTAATAGATTGGTTCAGACGTTCTACCAGACCGTTGGAGTTCGGCCTGTAGGCTGTCGTATGGTGTAGGTAGATACACAGGTCTTCACATAAAACTCTCAACAACTCAGAAGTGAAGTTGGACCCTCTATCAGAGATTAATTCCTGTGGTATCCCATATCTGCAGATAATCCGCTCCAATATAGCCTTGGCTACTGTTAGAGCTGACTTGTCAGGGTGTGCGCATGCCTCCGGAAATCTAGCGACTACATCTACACATACCAAAATGTATTTATTGCCATCAAGGCTTTGAGGTAAAGGACCTATGAGATCCACCGAGACCTTTTGAAAAGGAAATGAGGCAGATAACCCTTCCTGGGAAGGAGCTTTTCCTTTGACCAGCTTACATTGTTGGCATACCCTGCAATTTCTAATAATAATTTTCACATCCCTCTCCATGTTGGGCCAAAAATACGATGTTCGGAGTGAATTGAGAGTCCTACCTACCCCTTGATGTCCTGCTAAGTTACCCGAGTGGGCCCTTTCAATTAGTTCCTGACGCATTGACCCACCAACACATAGCTTGTTACGATTGTGGGGGGCCATCTTCATTAGCATTCCCTCCTGGATTATGAATCCCTTCCTTCTTTTGTTTTTATTTATCAGTGGAGATATATCTGGGGTCATCATCCACAATTTTAGCTATCAGCATTCTGTTGCTCATTTGAATAACTGCCTGACCAATCTAGACAAAAGGTCGGCTATTCTATTGTCCTCCCCTTTCACATGTTCTACCTCTATTCTTCCAGTTCTAATGACCATCTAAATAATCTTTGATTGGAATGTTATAGGTTTTTGATAAATGCCAGGGGTTTATGGTCACTCTGAATGATCACCGGAAGGACCAGAATAATATGACGGAATTGTTGGAGTCCCATAAGGATGGCCAGAGCCTCCTTCTCTATTGTACTATAGTTTAACTGGGCTTTATTTACTTTATAGCTGTAGAAGGCAGGAGGCCTTAGGCACCCATCTCTGATTTGATGAAGTGCTGCTCCCGTCGCTCCAATTGAATCATCTGTAAATAGGATAAACTCCTTTCCATAATCGGGTGGGATGAGTACAGGCTGACTGCTAGGACCCTCTTTATTTTCCCAAATGCTTGCTGACATTCCTCAGACCATTTAAATCTGACTCCTTTCTTGGTCAAATCGGTGATGGGCAGCAAGGTGCTCAACAGGTTATTAATAAAAGGACGATAGAAGTTTACGGCTCCCAATACAGATCGCACTTCCTTAATGCTCGAGGGAGGGGGAATCTTTTCTATATGCTCAACATTTCCTGGGTCCAGTTTTATACCTTCTTCTGAGATTATGTGTCGAAAATACTTAACTTAGGTACACAAAAGGAACACTTCGATCTTTTCATTATCAAATTCTTTTCCTTGAACGTATTCAACACCTACTCCAATAAAGTCATATGCTCTTCAAAGGATTCTGAGTAGATAAGAATGTCGTCCTGGTTAATTGAAATTCAACACATGAAAATTGAAAATTGAAAATTGAAATTCAACACATACAGCCCCCTCCCCAAGTACTCAGCGAGAATATCAGACATGAAGCTCTGAAATTCAGAGGCTGAGTTTTTTCCACCCTGGGGAAGCCTGGTTAATTGAAACTTTCCCCAGGGCGTCTGGAAGGCATAACATTCACGCAGATGCTCAGCAAGGGGAATCTGGAAGTATCCAGAATTCAGGTCCAACACCGAGAAGTAAATCTTTCCATTAAGGCTTTGAAAAATCTCATGGGGCTTGGGCATGGGAAAATCCAGTCCCTGTGTCATCCTGTTGACCTTTCTTAAGTCAAGTGTCATACGTATGTCACCGTTATCCTTTTGTACTATAAATACAGGAGAGTTCCATCTGGATTTACTGGGTTCGATAATGCCCACCTTCCAGTACTGATCAATACGTTTTCTAAATGAAGCCAAGTATTTATGAGGTATGGGGTATTTCCTGACGAAGATAGGATTTTCCTTATCAATCTCAAAATTTACCACGGCATCCTTTACCCCGTTCAGTATTTCCACCTCCTCCCCAAAGAAATCAGCATAAGCATCAACGGGATTATTAAGTATGCAATTTTGGTCTTCATCCAATATGCTTTCCTATAGGGAATAGCTCTGTACACTGTTACAATCTATTATTACACTTTTGATTAGATCAGTACCCAGGATGGCTTGATATTCTCACCCCCTTAAATCCATACAGACAAATTTACGGTATTCAGAGATCCCTTCTTCTGAATGAATATTAGCCCATATCGCATGATTTACATTTTGAATTTGGCCTCCTATCCCTTTTTTCAAAATGGCCACGTTCTCCCATGATACCTTATCTCCTAATTTTTCCGCCACCCCCTCATCAATTATAGAGACCTGTGAACCAGTGTCAATCAGAGCTACTATGCAAAGGTCTTCAATTTTAATGTTAACTTTATACAATCCATCATTAGGGTTTTTCAATATGACCAGATTCACTAATTTGTCTACTTCAGCCGGATCATACTGGTCTGCAGAATTGGCTTTCTTTAGTTTAAAGGTTTACTTTTACAAGAATTTGCATAATGTCCCCGCTCTCCACAGACAAAACAGTTCTCATTTCCCTCATCTTCATGTTCTTTCTTCTAGTTTTTTCTCGAGGGACCCCAACTTCTCAACTAATTCCTGCATAGTTTTTTGATTATTATCCTTCTCCCTTAATTCTAACATTCTACATTGATGTAATACTAAATTTTCAAGAGCCTCTATTCGATTTCGCGCCTCATTGGCCTCACCAACATTATAGTTCCCGGTAATAGATCTAACTTCCAGGGCCACTGACTTAATGGCTTCCTCAACAGCCTTTTCAAACTTATTAGGCTCCTTGTGAGAAAAAGTTCTCTTGTGTGCAGGAAGCAGATTCTCAGAAAATTTCTTAAGTAATAGCATTCCCCTTTGAGGCTTCATATTTGGCTCATATTCAGTTAATTTATCCCACAGGTGCTCCAATCGGGCAGCAAATTCCTCTACACTTTCCCTCTTTCCCTGTTGGGCCAAAAAGAAATCCCTCATGACATCTTTTCTATCTGCCCCAGTGGCGGCTCGTAGCTAAAATTTCTGGGGGTGCTGCGTCAGAAAATTTTAATTTTTTCACGAACTAGAGAATAGCTAGTGACATTAAGCTTAAGGATCATGTAATACACATGTATAAGAATAGTATTAAAGAAAAAAAAGACATTATATTGAATTTTATCGATATCGAAAGTAAAACTGGGGGTGCTGCAGTGCCGCAGTGCCTATGGACGAGACGCCACTGATCTGCCCTTTTTCTCATAACCCTGACTAATCTTTCTTTCAGGTTATCACAATCATCTACCTTATACAGCTGTAATTCATTAAACTTGTGTGCCGCTGTCCCTTTGAGCTTGGCTTTCAAGCCATTAGTCTTGATTTCCTCATTCCAGCCAGCTAATATAGCTTCACTATCAATGGCACAAAAGAAACCCTCCAAACAAATAGAGTTGTCATCGCCGGAAAACGTAGGAATCAAGTGGGTAAACCCCGATACGGCAAAGACATTGCACTCGGCTGCATTTACTTCCGCATTATTATTGTCCTTCATTATTTCTCGAATTTCACAGTCCCTGTTCGGGCGCCAGTTGTGGTGAATGGGTTGTGAACTTATCAGAATAATGATAAGATTTAGTCAAGGTCTTAAAGTTGGATAGATAAGATTTAATAATCACAAGAAACTATGACATATATCATTTCAAAATATAAATATATATTATAACAAGACTTAATTCTTAGAATCAGAGGAAATGCAATATCAAATACTTTTTGAATAACAATAGAGTTAGGTTGCAAAACATGTGCTCACTACTTAGTTAAGAAACAAAATTTTCTATAGATTGAATTATCCCTTATAAGTTCTAAATTTTTCCCAAAGTGTATTAATATAAAAAAATGAATCTCTAACAAGATAGTCACAAAAAATACAAGTGTTTAAGAAATAAGAACACAAAAGCAAGATAATGCAAAAATAATTATATGTTAGCTACCTTACATAGTGAGCCTAGCTGAGCTCAACTGAGCCTGGAGAGAAGCATGTTCACTCGAAGAAACCTGATTCTGGAATCTATTTCAAAGCTCGCGCCTCCCCCTTTTATATCCACGGCAAATCGCGCAGTAAATTCAGGGATCGCCCTCTGGTGGTGTGGCCAGAAACACCCACAACACTTCCGGAATTCAATGGCAGCAATCAGCGAAGTTCAGACTTCCCAGCATGCACTTCACAGACACAACTCAACTTAGCATAGAAAAGGGCTTTGAAAACACAATAAATTTGAACAGATAAATTCTAAAACTTAAATAGTATCATTTTACACTTCAACGAGCGTTAGGCCTAACGGCCGCATGGCGAACTTCGATATCGCACAGGGGTTTTTGTACCCATGGAGATCCTTTGTATCGAAGGTGGGAATATGTACCCATAATGTTCCTTAGCTAGCATAGATCACCAATGTATCAGGTATAAATATAATTCTAAAGGATAAGAATAAATACTCTCTTTATATAAAAAAGGCCTTGTGACCCTACAAGGGATCCACAAAAAAAATTAACAAATTGACTATGTCACAGACCTATGCCTGTAAAGTCCAATGGGCGATCTAAATATATGTTGACTTTGGTAGATGATCTTTCTCGTAAGATAACTGTATATTTTTTAAAAGGAGAAATCAGAAGAACCTTACTATGTAAAAAAATATCAAGCAATGGTAGAGAGACAAACGAGCAAAAAGCTAAAAAGATTTAGATCAGACAATGGTCTAGAGTTTTGTAATAATGAGCTGAAAAACATTTTGACACATGTGGAGTCAAGCATGAATTTACAAATATTTATTCTCCTCAAATGAATGGGATTGCAGAGTGTACCCAAGGAGTAATAATAAATCTAGAAAGAGCATGCTTATCAAGCACTAATCTTTCTCAAAGTTTCTGGGCAAAGCCATTAATATGATAGTTTATTTATAGAACATAAGTCTATGCAGTGTCACAAATCATATATCAGAAACTTTATGGTCACGTCGCATCCCTAACCAAGCTCTGACAAAATGCATGGGATGATCATTTTTAATTAAAGCATTATATAATTTATTAATTCTGGCATAAGCAATCATTTTAGACAGCGTTGGAATCCTGTAAGCATAATAGGTCTCTGTAATAGAAAAAACTTTAGCGAGACCTAACGCCACTCTTAAAACATCATTATACACAGTCTGAAGTAGAACTATTTGCCGTTTAGGGACTGATGACCAAACGACGATACCATATTCGACTTTGGGAACCAGTATGGTCTTAAATGTTTTAATGGTTTCATCTTTCCTTAAAACTTGCGCAATCTACTAAATAAAAACTTTAACCTATTTAAATCAATCAATATAGAATTAATATTTTCAGAAAAGGACAGTCTACTATCAAATACGATGCCCAGGACCTTACAGCTATGGAGCAAGGTTTGCCTTTCTTAATCTATTATCAGGATGTTTGTTTTTGCATGATTGAAAAGCAGACCCTAGAACGTGTACCAGGCACTTAAAGTATCAAGGTCATCCTGAATCTGCTGCTGGGCATTAGATAGATCAGTGCAAGAAAAACCCTTAAAGAGAAAATTGCCATCCACATATGACAATGTGAGTTCCAGGTTAGCTGGAACTCACGTGTGTCCGGCGGAGGGGGTGGATACATGGAAATTAAAAGTACTTACCTGAGTTTTGAGAGTTTTTATTTTAAGTACGTTACGGTTAAGTAGGAAAGGGGAGTTTAAGGTTGGAGCAATTGTCTTTTGCTATATTGTGTCATCTTGAAATGCATTGACTCTGTTCGTAAACGAGAACCCTAGAGATTGAATAATGTGCCAGTAAAGATAGTTTTGCAAATTTATTTTTGTTCGTGTTTATCGTTATTATTGTATCTTTTGATTCGTTGTATTTTTGTGAGAGGAGTGAGTGTTTCATATGCGCGCTCTGTTGGCGGCTGCGATTGTTAGCATCGGATTTCAAGAAGACTGTCGCAGCCTCCAATAAAGCATTGCTGTGTGTGAATTTGGGAGAATAATTGCTTGTGTTTGAATGTTTGTTTGCTGCGCGTGCTTATAGAGTTTTTGTTTTTTTGTTTCGATGAGAATTTCAGCGTCGGCTTCTTAGCGATGTAGGCATGTGTACGGAGTTAAAAACATAATGTTCAGAAGTTCAAACTGGAATGGATGTCGCTTATTAATTAAATTAGATTGTATGTCCTGTAAAACTAGTATACTTAAGTTTGCATTATTAAACTATTTTTGAATTAAATAAGTTGTCTAGTTTAAGTGTGAGGACCGGCAGAGCGATCGTAGAAAATGCAAGATGGAAACGCAACGGTGCCTGGTCACGCTAATATGGGAAAGTGATGACTTCGAACGATGTTCAAGTGACAGCAAACAATCATATAGCCAAACTGAGTGTGATGTGGTAACATATTGAGAGACTGGAATCTTGTTGAGTCATGTCTTTGCTACTTTGTTTTATAGGCGTAGAAAGCCACGGGTAGAGCAAACAGTAAAAGGGGTGGACTTAGTCGTGACTTCGGATCCGCCCACCGGAACTTACGTGAACTTAGAGTTTATCCCACACCTTTCTTGTTGACTTTGTAACATTAGGATAAAAAAATAAAAGATAAACTTGCCCTATAGAGAACTGTAAATTACTCGACAGTCACTGAAATATGTTATCGACATCCTGTAATATAAAATCTAGCCAATTAGTTATTAACTCTTTTGCATAAGAATGCGAATCTTGATTGGACTGAGCAGAGAGCCAAATGAGCGGAAGTATAAAACGCCCCACACACTTACAGTTTAACTGAAGATATCAATCTGTCAGTTGGTAGTGATTGAACACACACATACAGTCTATCTTAAGATCATAGACTGCAGGCAGGACGGAACTGTTGATGTGTGAGCAGGCAGGACGGAACTGTTGATGTGTGATCAGTTCAGAGTTCACGGTCTCACGGTTTTAGGTCTCAAGGCCAAAGCAACCACACACTTTCAGTTAGACTGCAGTCACTGTCCCTGAATGGTCTATTTTTATACATCCGGTGGCAGGCGAAAAAGTTTTAAGCAAGCTTAAATTTTTTGGCCTGTTGTGAGATGGATGACAAGCCAGTGTTCTTTTCTTCTTTCATGGAACTATATAAGAAAAATACCTGTTTATGGAAGATAAAATATGACTTGTATTCCAATAAAGAAATGAAAACCAAGGCATATGACAAATTATTGGAATTTTATAAAATAATGATTCCAACCACCACAGTAGAAATAATAATAATAATAATAATAATAATAATAATAATAATAATAATAA
>JAHWFO010047678.1:18729-30388 GCA_023313115.1 Rhysida immarginata | reverse complement strand
AACGAATTAACTCGACATGAAAAACACGTTGTATTCACGTCATTCTTTACTGGTTATACGACGTTAGTTTAGACGTCTAGATGATGAGACATAAAAACGATATTATGACGTCTGAACTCACGTTACAGTAACGTCGTAGGTGACCAAGCAATCACGTCACAATAACGTTCTCACAATAACTCTACTAACGTCCTTTGTGTACGTTCTTATAAGAGTACACAAAGGACGCAACGAGAAAGAGTCCAAAACCAGATCATGAAAAAAACCTCTCAAGAGTTCAAGGGTTGAACAGTAAATCTTGCGCTGGGTCGAAATCTTCAGAAGTGATAACCACTGGATTGAAATAATATGTTGCATTTATTTGGAAACAAAAAAAAATATATAATTAGATAAAACAGATGGATAATAAAAATTCGAAAGAAAAACAATACAAAAGAGCAACGAAAGACATTCAGAGTTCTGGTTTACGATTGGAGGCCAGTTTCTTTTGTATCGAATCCACAAAAAATCTAAGATCCAGAAACTTCCAATAGGGCAAAAATAGATCATTCCTGACCTGGAAACTGTCAGAGGAGGCAAGGAAGGAACCTGTTTGAGAAAAAGTCGATCGGGAAAAAATAAAATTGCAAGTAAAAAAAAAAAAAAATAGAGCTAAAGCAAAATAAAATAAGATGCAGTAATGGACGCAAAGAAAAAAAAATAAAATAAAGAAGATTAAATAGATTAAAATGAATAAAAAAAATGAAAGAAAAACAAAGGTTGCAGTAACTTCAAGGTAAAGGTAAAATTAAAAGAAAATACACTCTGAAATACAAACAAACATAACAAAAATGAGGTTCATACGTTCAAGGAGTAAGGATATGATGGAAAACGCGCATCACAGGGGTAAATTAGACATAATTGTTGGGTTTGAAAATACAGACATACGACGATCACCGACACGTATCAAGATTCTAAAAAGAAAAAGAAAAGGTAAAATGGCGTAAAAGAAAAAAACATAAGCTAAAGTAAAATGAAAACAGGAAGAAGTAAAAGTCTCAAGACAGGATTCCATCCAAAACACATTATTGTACTGAGGTTGAAATGCAAAAAGGACATTGCATATTGAGTCTTTTGGTAATGCAGTGGAATGAATCGTTTTATTTGTATTTGATTCTTTTCTTCTTTCAGCTACTTAATTCCTAAGATATTGTATGTCGACACTTTAGTCGTGAAGCAATGAAGATCAACATCAGGCATGAGGAAGAAAGCTCGGTGATGGTTATCATTAGCAGACACCATAGAACTGCAGGCGTGTGAACGTAGGATAAGACTGGCTACAAAAATCGTGTATCACATTAATTGAATCCTGTTCCATGTTAATTTAAAATTACAAAGTTAGTCGTGAGCGGAAAGAACCAACCTGAATTACTTTTATTTTTGACCAGAGCTAAGTTTTGTGTCACTACGGAAGGAGTTCAACAACGAGGGGAATCCCGGCTCCATTGTCAAAGTCGTCATCATCTTTGTAGAACATTCGAAGATAGCTCTTGACGAAGTTGATTGTACGAAAGAACGGTTTGCCATCTTCTCGGGATACCATTAGCCTAACAGCAGGACGTTGTTTTGTTCTAAAAGTCTTTTTCTATCATCGGGTAGTGAATTGTCCAAGATATAAGTAATACTTCAGAGTTGAAATAAGCTTTCCATAAAATAGTAATAAAGTAAATCCATTGCTAGTCAGTTGTAGTGAAGCCTGCTAGCTTCCAATCCGTAGCTGATGTGGCTCTGAGCTTGTGAGGATGGCAACTGCCTCAAAACTGAAAAAAAATTTTCTAAATTTAAACGATAACACGAGATTTAAGAAAGACTCGCGCTACCAAATATTTAAACGGCGGGCGACGCTCTAAAAGAGGAGCCCTTAATAACAAAGCGATCGCTCGGTTAACAATATCATGAAACCTGGCTTATGAGAGATTGCTTATCACAACAATCGAGCTGAACAAATAACGATGAAAAGCAAAGCCGATACTAAAAACATATATTTTAGATATATATAATACCACAAGTTAAAAAAATTATTATATGAGTGGCTCCAAAAAAAATCCTAACACAAGCAAAATGACTCATATTAATAGGTGACCAAGAATTTTCTGATATTCACAACAGTGAGTGGATGCGGAAAATCCTATATGACGCAAATATATTCTGGAAAGAGAATTTCCTGAAAGAAATAAAAAACTTATGATCTCGATTAAAGTACTTAGCCCATAAGAATTTATTCTAAAAATTCCCAGCAAAAAAAAAACTCGGTCGATGTTTAGTTATCCTATTACTCCCTAGCAAATAATATCATTCGCTATTTAAAAAAAAACCCAACATTGAACATAGTTGCTATTACCTGGCCAGGTACAAATTAGGGGAAACATACATATTTCCTCATAACAAGCGAACGCCGATAAGGACTAGAACATAACTCCATATTGACTAGAGCAAATTTCTACCAAAAAACAACGTGACACAAGCACGTCATGTACACCCTTTAATTAATTGTACAGGAGAGGGTCCACCGTAACCTCCGTTTAACTTAGGAAAATGTGAATATTCTATTGAGCTAGGTAAGCACCTTAGTCCTTTACCAACTTCAGATAAAAGAAGATAACGTAAAAAGAACGCGAAATATTTAGATCGCGTGAAAAAAAAAAATCAATCATTGCTCGGAAAAATCCTGGCTTCGATCAAAGAAATGGAGAAACCTGATAACCAACGCTTGAATAGGATGGGAAAAGTTTTAAGATAGACATAAAGTCATAATCACGACCAATCTAGTCAAGATTAAAAAAAAAACCGTAATGGAGACAAGAAGAGGGGGAAAAAATTTCCTAAGAAATTAAAGTGCCTAAAGCGAAAAACGCACGCAACAGTATGTATGTATGTATCTTATATGTATGTATGTAAGTAAGTATGTATGTTTGTTTGTCCACGTATTTCTCAGAAACTGGAAATCGAATTGCAATAATTCTTTCTTTATTGGATTAAGTATCTTTCAACTTAGGGAACAGTCCAAGTTTCATCAAAGACGGTTTTTTTATACTCTGTTTCATCTTGTTTTATGATCTACCTGTAGTCTCTTAATCTTGTTTGTTGTTCCATTACAAGATTTATATTCCATAAATCATTTCTTTCATACAGACATATTCAAAAATAACTGTTATACTATATAGGTTAAAAAATACACAACTAGCTGTATATATGCTTATTTAATTTTTTTTAAAAAATAAACTTAGTATTCCTTCTTTATTCATGTTGTAGTTTGTGCTTGTTTCTAACAGGATATCAACAAAACATGACTTGGCATCGATTGCCAAATAAAATTTAAGTTCTATTCCAATATCTTTTAAATTAAAAAAAAAACATAATCTTGGGCTCAATAATTACTGGTGTCTGGTCTTTTCTCTCAGAGCAAGAGAGCGGCGACCAAGAGAAATGATCAGACGATTAAGATTACGCGAGTTAAGGGGCAACGAGCAGGGCCAGAGAAAAGATCGGCAGAAAATTATGTCAACAGCTACCCTCCTCCTCCACACCTTTTTGGTCTGAACCGAAGGTTCGAGAAAAGAGCTGGCGGCCTCCCATTCGCCCTGCATAATCGAATGAGTAATAAGCTCATTAGCGGGGCAGTTTGCTTGAAGCTGATGTAAGAGCCGGGCGAAGACTCGAAGCAGCTGGAGGTGACAGGAGCCAGAGAACGAACGTTCGAGTCATTCCCACTGGTATTCCCAAGGACCCAGATAGGCCCAAGACCCAAGGCAGTCTAGACAGAAAGACAGCCGTAAACGTCAACAGGGACGAGTCGGTCGGCCTAACTAAGGGAACCCGAGACAAGGTGAGAGTCACTTGTCTAAACCTCATTTGCGACGAGAGTGGAAAGGCTCTGCCGAACGAAAGACACGATAACCAGCAAGCCAGACGTCCAAAAGAGAGCCCGTGCAGAAATCGAGTACGGGTTGAGCAACGCTACGAAGGACTCAAGGAACTCAGTTGGGCAAAGGAACTGAGGCAAGGAGTACCACAGCTGAAGCACATTCATCGGCAGGGAAGGCGGGGTAAACGTTGGCGGCGAAAGCATAACCCCAGGACGGGCAGCAATTGACTCAATCGAGCAAATCCAATTGCCAGGGCCACTGGGAACACATCGTCGACAAAATCAGAACTGCACCCGAAACTACAGGTGAGTGAACTCTTGAACTTTGTACCTAATGAACATTTGCTATGTTTAAGTATTACTTCAGACGAGGGATCTGATAATTCCGAACTGACATAGCCTATTGAATCCCGAACAGATGATGCGAAAACTGGACCGTGCGACCCCCCTGATCCGGTGCCCCAAGGCAGTGGACCTACGAGCAACCCTCAGCCAAGACCACACAACAGAAACGAACCTGAATGGAGATGACGAGAAAAAATTCAACTTGGACGACCCAGATGGGTCGCGGTACTATTGGTCTGATTTTCGGATGGGAGAGGAAATGTTCTCAAAAAGGCAGTGTGGTGGAGGCTGTGTAATGATCTCGGCTGCATTCAGTTGGAGTGGAAAGACACCAGTGGCATTCGATAATGGCAGAATGAATACTATTGGTTACCAAAAATGTTCTCAGAGACACTTCTTCCGTATGCAGAAGGCATAACAGGATCTCCATGGCAGCTTCAACAAGACAATGCTCCTATACACTCTGCCAAAACAGCTAAAACGTGGTTTTCCGATAATGGAGTTGATGTCTTACCTTGGCCAGCACTCTACCCTGACCTAAATCCCATCACAAATGTGTGGGGAGTTCTGGCCAGAAAGGTTTTTGAGCACGGAAAATCATATGCCACAATTCAAGAACTGAAAGATGCAATTATCCGGGGTTGGGAAGAAATTGGGGACCAAAATTTGAGGAAACTACTTTCTTCAATGCCCAGTTGCATTTATCAAGTTCTTGTTAATAAAGGTGGCCACATCAATTATTAAAACGCATCATTTCTTGACCTGAGTCTATAATTAATGGACACAAAAATTTCCTTCCATTTGTTGTTTTTTTTCCTCATGTAAATTTCATATAAGTATAAAGAAATAAATGTGAGAAATATTCCTATAATTGTAAACATTAATTTTATTTTGTGAATCCCAAATGATTTCGTTCTGCTTATTGGATAGACTATTGTTTACGGGTGAGTCTATTTTTTCTTGATGCACTGTAATTAGTATTATACTGCAAAAGAGCTGTTACAACAAAACTGATATCGGGTCTTGTCTTATTTGCTAAATACATTAATTATCCTATAACTTGACGATAAGGTACATTCAATAATTCCGGATCTTTCATTTCTTTGAAGTTTCCTTGACTTAACTGTATACCTACACGTAAAGGTTGATTTGAAGAAATGGTTCCTTCAATGTTGAATTTCTCACGTAGACTGTTAATATAATTTTATTGTGAAAAAGAAAATGTGATTTCATCTTGTATCACTTCAATTCCCAGAAACTTATTGGGTGGTCCCAGTTCAACAATTTTATAATGTTATTTTAATCGGTTCAATGTAAACTTCAATGCTTCTGAATTTGTTGCAAAGATCATCATGTCATCTACGTATACTAGTATAACACACATTTCTTCAATGTAGTAAACACAACTGGTTGATTTAAGTTGCCAAAATCCCATAGTTTGAAATGTTTGATCAAGTTCTTTAAACCAACAACGATCTGATTGATGTAAACCGTAGAGTGCTTTGTTTAATTTCCAAACTATATTTGGTTTGATATATCCAAGTGCTGGTCTCATGTATGTTGTTTTATCTAGATCTCCACATAAATAATCATCTTTTACATCCACTTGAGTATATATCCATCCAAATCCTATGATAAGTACTGCAAAGAAGAATCTTACTAAAGCAAACTTCACAATAGGTGAATATTTTTCTGAAAAATCTTCTCCTATACGTTGTGTAAAGCCTTGTGCTACTAATCTTGCCTTTAACTTTATAATCTTCCGTCCTTGTAGTTTATTGCATCCCCGGCGATCATCATGTGCAAATGCCAAACATCCTATACGCCTCATTGGAGATCGTCCAAACCATAGTTCAAATGGAGTCTTGCCATTCAAACGTGAATGAGGTGATTTATTTTTCACGTGTACAACAGCAAGTACAAGTTCGCCCCACCACTTCAAGGAAAGATGGCTTGCTTCAGTCAAAGTTCTTACAGAATCGAGAATAGTACGATTTATCCTTTCTGCTATACCGTTTTGCTGTGGGCAATATACATTAGTACGTTCATGTTTAATTCCTAATGTTTCTAATGTCTTCTGGAATTCTGTATTACAATATTCAAGCCCATTTTCTGTACTTAAACGCTTGATCTGTTATCCTGTTTCTCTTTCGACACGTTTTCGGAAAATTTCAAAAGTCTTTAGTATTTCTGTCTTGTCCCTCAGTAAATAGATGAATGCATAGCATGAAAAATCATCCACAAAAGTGACATAGTATCTTTTTCTGCCAAAAGTTTCTGTTGGTGATGGTCCCCACAAGTCGCTATGTACAAGATCTAGTACGTCGTTTGAAGATATTCTAGGTAAATGTGTGTGTGCTGCATGTGTGGATTTCCCAACTCTACATGGAATACATACTGGGTTGTCTGCTGACAATGTAACACCGAGTATTGTTCCATCTCGTGCACTTCGTCTTAGCGATCTTAAGTTGTGACACATCCTTTCATGCCATAGTGCAGTTTCTGTATATACTTGCTTCATTCCAAACTTACATCTGATTTATGAATTTCATTTATATTCACTTCTGTCTGGAGCATGGTTGGATATTTCCATGGTTCTGCTTTAAATATAAACAGATTCTCTTCTGCTTTTGCTTGAAAGAAAGGTTCGCCATTTGGATGAAAAATCAATATGCTTTCTTCATTGGTGCATGATGGTTATTTTGCAACCCATGTACGATACATGAATAACAGGTTTCTTCCTAAACCTGGTGCATGTTGTTCATTCTTCAAAATATACTTGTGTGGTTGACCCTTTGCATTAGTAACACGCAAGTGTACATCACCAATACCCATAACTTGAACTTCTCTGCCTGATCCAGTTGCTGTGCTTTGTGATTCTTTATATGTCGTAAAAATTCTGTATATGGACAAAAATGATTTGTTGCTGCTGAGTCTAATGTCCAAATTCTTGACTTATTATATGCTGAAAAGCATATATTGCTTTCGCTCTGTTTGTGTGTCTGTCTGTCCGACGATTACTCGAGAACGCTTTAACTTTTTCAAATTCTGCTTTCGCTCTTCGATAGAGACACTTCCTGAGCTCACCTGATTAGTTTGTGATTGAAATCGTTCTAACAGTCACGTGACTATTGAGACCCAAACCTCCCCCATTAAATTTTTTTATGGCAAATATAAGGCATGTAATACGTCATTAGAACGGGAATGACGAGAACAAGACAAATATAACATTCTTTTCGATTTTCGAAATGCTACGTCCGAGAAAATGACCCCCAAAAAGTACTTCAATGAGCCGTTATTACGAGCTTTAGCTAAAGCTATATATAAGAATACAAGCTTAATCAGTAGCTTTACGTGCCCAGCCGGCCATCGTTTGCACGAAAACGTTGAAATGGAAGAACTTAAGTGCGATATATCACTTTTGATGAGCTATCGTGGACACCTTCAAGCACGTGCACTAATGTTAAGAAAATGAACTTAGTTCATGCAATATATCAATCGATTCCTCCTGATGAGATATAAGTGAATACACTGTTACTTTTTGTCTATCAGTTAAGCATTGTTGATGGCAGCTTGGAGCACATGCCTGTTATGAAGCTTTGTCGTTGCACGTGCTCATTTCGTTTTAAAATTCAGTGCTGTGAAGCCTATTGTTAAATGTGTTAATTAATATTATGGCGATTGTTAAATATGGCTAATTAATGTTAGGCCTTTTGTTAAAAATGACTAATATTAGGCCTATTGTTAAAAATGTCTAATGTTAGGCCTATTGTTAAAAATGGCTAATATTAGGCCTATTGTTAAAAGTGGCTGACTAATGTTAGGCCTACAGTTAAAATGACTACATAATGTTAAACCTATTGTTAAAAATGGCTAAATAATGTTAGGCATAATGTTAAAAATGGCTAAATAATGTTAGGCCTAATGTAAAACAATGGCTAATTAATATTAGGCCTATTGTTAAAATGGCTAATTAATGTTAGGCCTACAGTTAAAATGACTAATCAATATTATGCCTATAGTTAAAAATGGCTAATTAATGTTAGGCCTTTTGTTAAAAATGACTAATATTAGGCCTATTGTTAAAAATGTCTAATTAATGTTAGGCCTATTGTTAAAAATGGCTAATGTTAGGCCTATTGTTAAAAGTGGCTGATTAATATTAGGCCTACAGTTAAAATGACTACATAATGTTAGGCCTATTGTTAAAAATGGCTAAATAATGTTAGGCATAATGTTAAAAATGGCTAAATAATGTTAGGCCTAATGTTAAAAAATGGCTAATTAATATTAGGCCTATTGTTAAAATGGCTAATTAATGTTAGGCCTACAGTTAAAATGACTAATCAATATTAGGCCTATAGTTAAAAATGGCTAATTAATGTTAGGCCTATTGTTTAAGATGGCTAATTAATGTTAAGCCTATTATTAAAAATGGCTAATTAATGTTAGGCCCATAGTTAAAATGGCTAATTAATGTTAGGCCTATAGTTAAAATAACTAATTAATGTAGGGCCTATTTCTAAAAATGGCTAATTAATGTTAGGTCTATTATTAAAAACGGCCTACTAATGTTAGGCCTACAGTTAAAATGACTAAATAATGTTAGGCCTATTGTTAAAAATGGCTAAATAATATTAGGCCTATATTTTTAAAAAAATGATGTGTGTGGATAGAATCAAAGGTATTTTCATTGTGTATTTAAACCAAGTGCAAGTAAAAGTGAAATATTCAAATTTAA
The DNA here is from genome assembly GCA_023313115.1 of Rhysida immarginata. NCBI lineage: Eukaryota > Metazoa > Arthropoda > Chilopoda > Scolopendromorpha > Scolopendridae > Rhysida > Rhysida immarginata. The sequence continues at coordinate 21,398 of JAHWFO010047678.1, read as the reverse complement.
AATTACATCTGCGTCACAGCTAAAGCTCCTTGGAATGCTTAAAAGAGTTTTCCCGACAATGCTTTGAAACAATGATTTTTCTCTCTTGACGTTTATGGTAACTTTGATCCCCCTGGAAGAACATAGGCCCAGTAGTTTCAAACATTTAGACGTGCGGGGATTTCATTTCTCATTTCGCGCGTTTGGAAAGATTCGTGTGAGCGCTGCAATCGAATACGTAAATTTACATGCAGTGCTCGTCATTGCTATTTATAAATACATTACTGTAATAAATTTTAATATTCTTCTTTTCAGCATATTTGAAAATCGTTTTACGAGTTATAGTCTTGTTTGCACAGGTATTTGCAACAATAAGATTCACTGCAGATTTATGCATATTCCCTTGCTCTGCCTTATTATGTGGTTTCCGCAACTTTGTATTCTGCTGAATATTTGCTGGTGCAGGAACAGGAGGACGACACTCTTGAGCAATATGGCCGCTTTTGTTGCATCGAAAACAAATGCTTCTATTACCTTTCATTATTGTTCCGTTGGTCCACTTATCTCGTGGCTTTCTGAAGACGACGTTGTAGCCACTGTTACTAAAGGTTCTTCATCCGGTTCTTTAAAGGGTATACCATCTGGAAATCTTCTTGCATATTCGTGTATTAGCCCACTTGCTACGTTCTGTGATGTGAAGTCCTTGTCCAACATGCTATATAAGCGTTCTTAAACTGCATCCCAATTACTTGGTAGTCCTCTCATCATCTGATATGCTATATCATCGTCAGCTACCTTTTTGCCAGCCTGATCCAATTCTTGGGCTGCCATTTTTACTCTAGAAATTTCCCTCATTCAGGAGATCTCAATGAAGAATGGTTACAGCACACCCACTATCGCAGACCTACTCAGGAAAAGACAGTTCAAAAAATTCATACACGATATCACCACCATGGAAAAAAACAAGAAAAAGGGAAGAACCATCTCTTTACCTTTCAATAAGCAACTAATCAGAGGTCACAACACAGTTTTTAAGTCTTTTGATCTTTCTATTTCTTATAGTAATCCAAACCGAGGCAAGGACATTTTCCCCAACCCGAAAGACAAAATACCGCTACTTCTCAGGTCAGGAATCTATAAAATAAAGTGGCCCAATGCCCTATGGTTTTTAAAGGGCAAACGTTGCAAAACAATGAAACCAGATTTAAGGAGCATATAAGACACAAAAAGTAAGGGAGAAGCAACCAACCCTCCATAGCAAAACATTCAATCGACACAGGCCACGATTTTCTTATCAACAATGTACATCTGATAAAATCAATGAATAAAAAACACCTGCTGGATGCTTTTGAAAGCATTGCTATCCAACAATCGGATAGAAATTTAATACTTAACCTAGATAGAGGCCCGATTAGAGACTCCACTCTAATTCGATGGTTGACCCAAGTAACCAATCAGAGAAAATTATTTTTTATGTTTTTCTTTTATTGGTTGTTGTTCCTTATATATACTCAGCTGTTTCTAGACACAGGTAGTTCTCTCAGTTTCCGTGAGGTGTTCCTGGGCTGCTGAATGATGGAAGCAATTGCTTCCGAAAAGTACGGTACTTCCAGTATTAGGTTATACATTTTCAATCTATAATCGTTGTGATTAAAGAGTTTTTTATTAGTACTAAGTTTTGCATTACAATTATCCAGATTTGTCTTTTTTATCATCTACTCAGATATATCATTTATATAAAATCAGCGATGGTGGACGTTGTCACAACAAAGAAAAAATCAAACAATGGGTTATCTAACAATAGGTTATTTCCCGATTATAAAAACGGGAAGGTTTGCTTCTCGTATAATTATAAATTTTACGCGTGAAACAAATTTTTCATAATTACTTCACCATAAGATTTAAATACACATTTACTTTGACGGTTACGGCAGTTCAAGACGAAATTGCTTAAACAATAAAGGCGGATGATATTATAAAGTCTCTCCATCGTATATCGCGTCTTTCCGAGAATATAGCATGCATTTCAATATTATTTTCGTATGGTAAATGTATAACTGTATTTTCGGACAGAGGGGGTATTTAATCAATGATTAAATGTTGGTTTTATGTAAACAAAAAAAAATCCCAAACTCTTCATTTCCTCTTCATTAATCCCTATTATTTTAATTACAGTGTTTACTTTATTATACCGGATGATCCAAAAGTGTGTTACATGTTTTCATGAACCTAATAATTGTTTTGCCGTGACGAATTCTCGTCTTTTACATTGTTTTGCGCTACTTAATGAATTGCTGGAAAGCAAACCACTGAAAATGTCGTTAACAATGGAAAGAATGGAACATACTTTTGGATCACCCAGTATATAAAAGAAGCTTTAGAGCGAAATAGTCACTTGAACTGACGTGTTTCAATAAGTTTGATTCTGTCAGTGCCAACGACAACCGCGATATTTAAAAGAGAGAATAAGCTACATTTTTTTTAAAATTAAAAATTAATTAATCCGTTTAAAAAGTGGATTTCTTGTTTATTTGAAATTACCCACACCCTCTACTAAATTATAACTCCAGTAGATGTGTACATTCAATATTTGAAATATGGATTAATTGAGAAATTAAGTGCTAAAATTCTTGGCAAAATTATGACCCTTTTCAATTTAATTTTATTTGTTATTTGACTTTAACAATACT
>JAHWFO010047678.1:0-18329 GCA_023313115.1 Rhysida immarginata | reverse complement strand
GCCATATGTTGCAATAGTTCTAAAGACCAAGTGACTGCAACCCTCACAATTTCGAAACTATTGGGACAATTTGTCCCAAACTTTACAGTAATGTTTATCTTGCTTAGAGGAATCCGCGTACCGAATTTCACTTTGTTTATATGCATAAATAAGCGTAGACCTTTTGGTACCCTCTAACTTCCGCCCCCGAAACTGCGACCCTAGTGGGCCAATTAAAACCAAACTAAATAGTGAACGTGTACATGCCCATAGTAAGCTACGTTCCGAATTTCCACCTTCTACATCAAAAAAATGCGAAGTATGACGTTGCCTTTCTTTGATGGAACTGTTGTCCGAAACAACACAAACAATACTGATACCTTTGTCATGTAAACCTATTATAATATTTTTTATAAAAGTAAAAAGACATTCATTATTTATTGATTTTACCAGCATAATATGCAACACTTCTTTAAATGCTGACATCAAGCTTTGTATCATGAAAACATGACAGCTAGTTGCAGCTTCCTCACTGTTATATGCAGCACCCATAGTATTACCACCATTAAAATCGAAATAAGGTTTCACTTAAATTTCATCAACCTTTAGGTTACAATTTTATCAACATCCAGAAGTACCTTGCTTTTCTGTTTAATATATAACAAAAAATTCTGTTCTTGTTGTTCGACAAAAAATTTTATGAAGAGTATCGAACATTCAGAACTTCTCAAAAACCTATAGGCATGCGGAGAAATTGAAAATAAAATACTATAAAAATCAAAAAATGTGAAGGAAATATGTATCGGTTTTTCGGACTCCATGACAATAATAATTGTTCACTTAAGAAATCTATTTTTTTTGCTCTGTCATCATCCGCTGGCATTAACTGTTTTTTTTTTTTTTGTTTATGAATTATTTTTATCTGATCATCTACAGTGTGATCACTGCTATTAGGTGTAAGCTGATTTATCACATTCATTAATTCATTAATGTTATTGATCTCCATTGGAAATTTTTTACCACATAGTTTATCCAGTTCAATTTCTGCTGTATAGACAGAAATTTTCAGTCCATAGTTCACTATTAGTGATGATAGAATTTTAGGAACATCGGAAGAATCAATTAAAATTAACATTGCACTATTACCTTACCTTTCCGTATTAAACATCTCATTTATTGTATCTGGGAAACAGGTTAAATTTCCCATGAACTAAAGTCAGCTTCCATACGTCCTATCTTTAAAGCAGGTAGTGAAGATGTTATTAAAATTATCTGCCAATATCAGTACTACCTGCCAATATCGGTACTACAAATCGTTTTTAAGCCAATGATGTTACACTTGTGGAAGCATATTCCGATGAATCAATATGGAGGAAAACCTCAAACAAGCACACAAGAACTCTTGTTTTCTATCTTATTGGAAGTCATAGATGCATTTGATAAAAACAAAATTTTTGTGATACAGCCAAGGCTTTTAGACCGTAATTATTCGAAGACCTTGAAGCGTATGGTACCTCAGTACGCATGTTTACCCTGATTCGTGATGTGTTTGTTAATCACATGAATATTTTATTTTATAATCAGAAGAAATTTTGTTGTTCGTCAATGCGAGGAATACCACAAGGGTCTGCCATAAGTAACATTCTTTTTGTTACTCTTTTTTGCCTCTTGCTTCTTTGCCTTTGACCTCCAAACTGAGAGCGTTTGTAGATGATATTGTCTTTACTAGGACATATAGTAAATTTTCTGAACAGCAAATAAATCAAGATATTAAGAAAAATATTGATTAACTCCTTTTATGGTGACGACAATGAGGTTGATTATTAACCAAGATAAACAACATCTTTGATTATTGGAAAGTCTTCCCATTAAGCACGCTTAAAATCCTTGGCATCATTTCGATAATAAATTAAATTTTGTTGACCATATGGAAAATTTGGTCGTTCAACTTAATAGACTATATTTTTTGGTAAAAAAAAATTCCGCCAAACCCTTACGAGGAAAGAATTAGTTATCATTCTGAATTCGAAAATAATTCCTAAAATTCCAGTTTCACATGCCAGGCGAGAAGTGATTTATCAGGCTTTTCATTCACCCGACTACTTTCCCTTAAGTAAAAACGTCATAGACACGATTGAAATCGCGGTTCATTCAGACCATGGGGATTTGCTCTCGTTTTTAAGAGGCAAAACTGTAGTGAATTACATTCTCGTAAGAAACAACTGTAGTGCGAGGTTGATTTCTTTTCTCTCCTCCTCAGTTGCTTCAAGATACATATCCCCTATCATCCGAACCAAGAAGTAATTTCGCGTTACTATTTAAACCAGAGAAAGAATGGCTTACCAGTGTTTATAGGGTCTTCCAGAGGGGCAATGGAATTGGTTCAGTATTTTCAAATATGTTTCGCTTTGCAACACCTTTACTCAAATCAATGGGTAAGATTCTCGGTTGCCATGCCTTAAAGGGTGGTGTTTCCGCTTTAATGATGTGATACATGGTCAAAATCTCAAACAGTCGCTGTCATCACGAATGAAAGAGGCTAAAGGTAGTGCCCCACAGGAAATGGGTGCTAGAGTTCAGAGCAGCAGAGGGCGTGTTAAAAGACGAAATTCAACATTTCCTACTCATTCACATGTAAAAAGACCCAGAGGCAACAGCTTGGAGTCCTTTCTAACGACTGAATACACACGAAGAGGCCGAGTGCAGCGTTCAAAAAAGTTGAAAAACACGCAGAAGAAACAGAAGAAGAAGAGGAAGAAACAGAAGTCAACAAAAAGACCTGCAAAATTACGTTCTAAGCCAATTTTAAACATACGACCTATATCATCAGTTTTCGCCTAATACATACGTAATCATGGCATCAATGATCCACCAGCTGAGCACTGAATGTCTCAACAGCGATCTCGACATTTTTCTATTCCCCACACGAGCAGTTAACAGGAAAAACGACACGTCACAGGATGCGAACCAACAGCCATCATCAGCCCAGATGGACCTATTGAATTCTACGTACCTGGTTTGGCAGATTTTTACACGGATCTCGATCAAACTACATTAAGCTTAGAAGTTGTTATCACCAAAGGAGATGGACAGCTACCAGCTGGTGATAAAACAAGTCTTGTGAACCTTTTCGTACATTCGCTATTCTCACAAGTCGACGGTTATCTAGGTGATACGTTATTTAGTCATAGTAATAACTTATATCCATACAGAGCTTATTTTGAAACTCTTTTAAACTATAGTCAGACTTTTAAACAAAGGCAGCTCACAAGAGCTGGGAATTGTAAAGACACTTGCGATAAAATGGACAGTGCCGCGATACAAACAACGGGTTTAAGTTATGTAAAAATCTCGCACGAAATGGCGTTTACTACATGGAAGGATCTCTCCATTTCGAATGCTGTCGAACTCTACGGATTTTCGTCTGAGACTTTACAGAACTCAACCCTTCTTTGCTCTGATGTCTGATGTAGCTAATCCAAATTACCAGATTACAATCCGAAAAGCAATGCTGAATGTTGAGAGAGTTAAAGTTAACACAACCACACTATTAGCACATGCAAAGACTCTGCAATCCATTAACGCGTTTTACCCTATCAGACGTGTTGAAATGAGGTCAGTGAGTATTGCTACTGGAACTGGAAATCACGTCATACAGAACTTAATTAATGGCCAGATACCTTCCCGGTTGATTTTTGCATTTACAACGAATGAACCTTTTACTTCGAACCCATTCAACTTTCAACATTTCAATCTATCTTTCTTCTCCCTCTCATTGGATACTCATGCAATTCCCCTAAACCTTCTGACGCAGAATTTTTCCTCTGGGGCATAACTGAGAGAGTTTGTTCATTCCATGAAGGCACTTGGGATTTGGAAAGAAGACAGAGATCTAGACATCATCCAGTTCGATTACGATTCCGGTTACACATTTCTGGCCTTTGATCGTTCGGGGGACAGGAATTATTATACAGATAGATATAACCTTATCCGTAATGGTACGTTAAGTGTCAAAGTTCAGTTTTCCGAGCCTTTAGCTAATTCGATGAACCTGATTACTTATTGTCAATATCAGAATCTCCTGGAAATCAATAAAGACAGAACGGTGAGTTTCGATTTCACGAATTAAGGTCGATGGATACACAAGAGCTATGGAGGGCCCTCGAGAGAGATCCATTTACGTGTACTATGGCAAGAGGTGTTTTCCCGGTGAATTTGGTACTACAGCTCAAACCTGTTCACCCATCTTTACTCATTGCAAATAAGGATGATTCCAGTAATCCAGGCTGACACAGGGTGGCTTTTTTTACCATTCAGCAAACAAGCATATATCTTTGATTCTTTTGGACTGTTTCCTCAACCACAATTTCAACCGTTCATGTTTATGCACGCGAAAAAATGGATCTACAACACGAGAATAGTGCAACATCAGATGTCTGACACCTGCGATCATCACTGTCTTCATTACCTGAAATTAGCAGCCAGGAATTATTCTATGGCAGACATCTTGAACAACACTTATACAAATAAACTGATTTTAATCAACTTACTCGTGAAATGTGAAATCATTCAAGACGAATATACTAGCAACTCTGAATTTAATACCTGTCAAAAGTCCAAATGGAACCAATAATGCAAACCTTTAAATTATTCTGTTTAATTATTCTAATTATTATTATTTGTTTTATTCAATTTCTATATATTCATTTGTTCAAATAAACTTTTCGATTTCAGATTGAATTTGTGTTTGTTTGTGGATACCTTAATCTCTAATAAATAAATCAATAAATAAATAAATAAATTACCAAATTACACAATCAACGGTTTTCATGCATTTAATTACATTTTTACTCAAATTTTACTGACATTAAAATAAATTTTATCATTTCAATACAAACTAATTTTTTACATTAAATTGTTATTTATCATAATGCAGCCAAGTGAGCTTTGACGTGTCATGTGCTAGCACAGACCGGTACACAGGATTCGCAATTAATTCTTCAGGGATAATGATATGATGTATCACGTTGGTAAACAGTGATGGCCCGGGTAAAGGCTTCTTCAGGTTGGGGTTGAGTGATAATACGTCTTGTATTAAACTATTAATGTTTGATCCTCATATTGATTTCCCGCTGATTGAAACAATTCCTTTTTTATTCCACGTGATAACATCAGATCTCTTTCGAAGCGTCTCGATGAAGCGTGTACGTGGAGAGGTCTGCTCAACAGGCAAACTCACTACATTTCATGTACGTCCGACCTCATCGGGTCTGCTAACCATTGCGATATCGACATCATCATGGGTGTTTTCTTTTAAGCCTGTAGATGTGCGAAAATTGGATGAATGGATGAGTTGTTGTGGATACAGATAAATAGGTGTTTCCTGAAGGGATTGCGGTGACGGTGTTTGGGGCATTAAAGACGGGTTTGAAGGTGTTTGAGGTTCGGTTTGGGTTAAAAGACTTGCTTGTTTCAAATGGGCTTCATGGCGCTTTACTCTAAGACATCTTTGAAGTGTATTTAAATAAAGGTCCATCTTCTGATGCACATTCAAATTTGATGCTTTTAAAATCTCGTTGACTTGAGAATCCAGTTGGTTATTACGTTTTTTTTCAACATCATTAACCACATTCGTTTTAGCCTTAGGTTGGCTATGTTCAGCGGGACGCAATGACATCAGGATGCTCTGTACCATAGCGTGAAGGGACCTTTGATATTCGTGAGCAGGTAGTAAAACGAACTTTTGCATGTTCTTAACTAATTAATTTATTCAAAATAGGTGCAGCTATGCTTACTAGCAAAAATGGCAGCAGGAATCCGTTTCCACGCTGGTTCAGATAAGTTTTCTAGGCCCTTATTGAAATTTTTTAATGGGCTAAACCTTTTATTTTCCACAAATGCTGTTTAATGCGTGGTGGCCAGTCGACTCCATGATGTAGAATGTTATGAACGATCTCACACAGCGCTTTAACTTGATTAAGAGTTGCATGTTACATTATTACTTTCCTATGCTGAGGAATCGAGTGTTTCAAAGCTCCTAGAAAATGACGATGTTCCACAATAAGAGGAATCATTGTTGCATCACCTCCCTATTCAGTCAATTTAAAAATGACGTGCAGTGTCTTTAAACCCGTGTTTTTATCCGCATAGACCATGATAGGTTTTTCATGAGGAAAAATCTTACTACGCAATCTCAGAACATCAAGGTAACTCTGAGTTAAATCAAGTAGTAAATAACTATAGGGCTCCTGCGTGGCATCTTTAAAGGCATCGATGAGTAAACGACGGTAACCTGTTTGTGATGCCAAGGTGCGAATCTGTCCTATGTCTCTTGGTGACTTTAACAGAAAGATGAACTGATTATTTAAACATATTGTACGGATGATTTTTGAATGAGCAAAGAGGTTCTGAGTTATTAACAACACAGAGAAGTTGAGATGATGACTATATCGCGTGTAGATTTTCTCAACAATTTCGTTATTTTTCACTTCTTTTAATAAATCGTCTAAAATCAGTAAAAGCCTGTTCAGGCATATGTTCGTGTATCAACTTTTTATCTGGCACCCCTGCATGAAACGTTATGTTAGATACGTTCAGATTTTTAACAACTGGTGGGATTAAAGCTCCATGGCAGTAAATTATTTCCGTAGGTGGTGGGTCCATCACTTCACCTCTATACTTTAACATTTGAGCTACTAATATAGACTTTCTGTTTCCCGAACAACCAGCCACAAGAGCCGAAAAATATTGCGTAAATTTAACAGTTGCATTTTTTTCCATTATGAAAAAAAAGGTGAGACAGAGAAAATTTCCGCAAGAGTTTACAAAGCCTATGTTGATTGTCGAATGATGCAAATCTCTTTTTGAACGAACTTTATTTCAAAATCCACAACATACGTAATTCAAACTCTGTGAAATTATCTGATGAACAGTTTTATCACAACGGGATTACAGGTACGGTTGTTTTTTGGCAAAGCCGGAATTTCTACATGGAAGGGTCTTGCAAGGACAAAAATTCTCTGTAGGTAGTTTTTGCGAATGCGGAATTTCTCTATAGACAGTTTTTACGATTGCGGAATTTCTCGGTAGAGAGTTTTTACGATTGTGGTATTTCTCTGCAGATGGTTCTAGCAGTGCCGATATTTATCGTTTAGTCATTTTATCTTACGTGAAATATCACCAAATAAACTTGTACCTCACCACATTTTAAACATCTCCTATAAATGATTTATTTCGAGGATACTTATCCGTTTGCGTGCTGGTATTATTATCAATATAATAGATTATTTTTAAAATTTCCTCATAACCATTCATACAATGCAATGCAATCAACAACAATAATATACAAGCATTACAAAGACGAAGCAACGGTCCTTTCTGTATGATGGGTGAAGATCGCTCCATTGTCGTCATTAATGAAATTTCAAAGAGCAAAAAGACCATGGGTATTAATGCATATATCGGTCAATAGCTTTATATTTACGTGTTTACGGTGAGAATATAGGATCTAAACCGAAACAACAAGGATTTGAAATTGAAGGTCTCTCCATTGGGAACGGTTCCACATCAAGCAAGCTCACAAAGCTAACCGGGGACCAACCAAAGGGTTAGGGTCGCATCACAAGGTTGGACCTATGGACAGGTTTCCCTGAATGTTTGGAAACACTAAGGTGGACTTCAGTTAACGGGCTTTGAAAAAAAGAAAGTAACAGTGTATTCATTCTTGACGAATTAATTGTTATACGACATTATCTTAGGATTCTTTACCGTCACTGTTTAACACGTGAATTCCAAGAAAAATCCTGAAAAATAGACACCGCCAAGCTCAGACCTTGATGGTCATGTTTCTGAAAACAGAATTTAAAAAAAGTTAATCCGTTTTCAATATATTGTGCAAATGGCATCTGGACAGATAAACTTGCAGGTCCAGCGTGGATTGTTTTAAATTGTTTTTTTCTAAAGCTTCTAATAAAGGATTGTATAGACAGAAAATTCTAGTGCCATCTTAGGATCATTGCACGAATACAATTTAACAATACACTTTATGGAAAAATAGTATTTGGACATATGTTTGGTTTACATGCTTAGGCTTAGCTTCTGTTTTTATTAAATTAGTACATTCTGGGGCAAGTTTTGCCTTAATGATTGCAGTTATCCTTCGTGGCATTCTTTTTGGAAATTAAGGAAATCTGCTTGCGGGATTCTCTTCCAGTTCTTCTGTATTTGCCAAACTTCTAATTTTACCCAAAGGCTAAGATTTTTAAGATTTGTCCCAAAGGCTTTCTATTTGCTTCAGGTCTGCAGTTTGTGCTGTACATTTAAATTAAAACATTCACCCATTCAATGTCAAGGCTGGGTTTGCCTGGCTCAGATATGGCCTATCTAAACATATACCATTATACAGACACATACGTGCATTTATTGTAGCGTGCCATTTTAGTGACACGCACAGCTACAGAAACCCGAAATCTTTTACTAGTCCTCTAAACCCCAAAATTACATGAATTGCATCCAGCCAAGGCGAGGGATTACTTTAATATTAAGTAGACTAAATTATGAAATGAAAGGATTAAAAATCTGTTGTTTACCACCAAGAAGGAACAAAAATTAGTTTAATTAAGTTTTCAATTCCTTTTTAAATCTTTAATAACCTAAAATGAAATCTGTGCTTAAATTAAATAAAGAAAAATTAATTCCAAGCGGCTTTGTTGCTTTTTATTTTTTCCCAATTACTTTTTTAGAGATAGAAAAAAAGTATAATCAAACAAAGAATACATAGTTGATTAGTCAGACGCTATTGGACTTCTTCTGACGAGTTCCCTTTTTTCCAAAGATAAAATTGCGAAGATCCCAACGATGATCGAATTTGTAGTGCTAAAGGAGTGGAACAACGCCGATAAGTCTTGATCAGCCGAAGAAAGTCCAGAACGAAGGATTTCACTAAGCTGGATAGGCGAATAAATAGTTCAAAAAAAAACAAAAAAACACATCGAACAAACGCTTGGAACTAAAAAAAAAATTACAATAGATAAATATTAAAGAGAAAAGGACACTTGAATGATGGATAATTAACATAAAAGAAAGAACTAAAGTCGAATAAACCACGTGACTGGGGAAAAGGAACAACTCCACTCAATCCAAAGAAGGTCGAGGGGAATCAGACTGAAGGCAGTTGGTGAAAAGTTCGCTGAAGAACTAAGGCCGCTGAATGCGAGAGAGTGATTGGGAATAACAAGCAAATCCAAAAAAATTGATAAATAAAAATTAAAGGTTTAGTTGATAAGAGGAGAAAAAAAAATTAAATAAATACCAAATAAACAAAAGCAAAAGTTGCCAAATATTCCATAAATTACAGATTACTTACCTCGTCACGCAAAAATAAGACTGAAGTCAACAGGGGCACAGCAACATTTTACTACACCAAAGGAGAAAAAAAAAAAACAAAGGGAGGGAAAACAACATTAAAGGGCACACAGGTAACTTTTCTGCTGCGACGAGGAAGAATTCATTTAAGTTCCTAAAAGTAAGGATTAAAGAAATAAAATAATGAAAAGAAGTCAGAATAAAAGTAACATAGGTAATTTCCAAAATTAAAGGGAAAATACGTCAAACTTAAAATCACTGAGTTGAGTGAAAGTCCAAATAGCACGAAATGCTGTACCAAACATCAAAAGTTATTTTTTGTTAAAAGAAAAGTTTAAGTTCAAAGGCCATTCCAATTATTTCTTAAAGTATCTAAAGTGAAGAAGGTTTAACTCACGCAGACAGTCAAAGGAGAACCAGGTTTGGTTTGGTTTGGTTTGTTTGGTATTAACGTCCTTTTCAACTGCCATGGTCATTTCAGGACGGCGTTATAGGGGCCGCAAATTTTGCCTCGCAAGGGTTCTTTAACGTGCAGCTGGCAAACGACTACACGGGACCAACGGCTTTACTTCCCTTCCGAAGGAAGTGCGTGATCTCAGGATTTCCCCCTGAAAAATCCTCGTCGTCCTCGGCCGGGATCGAACCCGCGTACTCGGGCATCAGAGGCGATCACGCAACCTGCTGAGCCAACGAGGCCGATAAAGGAGAACCAGAGGGTAAAAGAAAAATGTCAATGGACTCCACAGATGGATGTTCCATTAGGCATCAAAATCACGTCGGACAAATTTTGAGTTCCATAAACCAATAGAAAAAAATCTTACTATTTCACAAATTCTTCATCGAAAGCGAAACAAGTTTCTCTGTAGGGGCGACATCGTCAAGTCAAATGTCTTGTTGTGTCTTCGGATGAGTTACATAACGTTGGCGAACACCATCATAGTCGGTTAGTGGCTAAAATCTCTAACTAAAAATGGATATCGCTTGGCTTTTCATTCCATATCAAGTCCGCGTGACGGCAATTTGAAACATCAGATGATCACTAAATCATTGAGGTCGCAATAGACCTCAACAAAACTTAAAGAATAAAGTCATACCCCGACTATGACTCACGTACTATATTGAGAATACGGCCGATACATGTTTCGGTCCAATTCTAACTGCAACCAAAGAAAGAGAAGACCAATAAATGCGGACGAGCTTGTCCGCTGTTGTTGTCTCCACCGAACAAAACTAAAAACTGCCAACTCAAAAAAAACAACTGAAAAACCAAAAATGTTATTATTTTTCTTTTACACATGCGTATGAAACGCTCGAGGTAGCACGACATTGCGAACGCCAGGCGGTAAATTAAAAACACAATCTTCAAAAAAAAAAATTTTAAATGCCTGAGACCACGAGAAAAGAAAAATTTGAAGAAAATTATTGTCAACCAAGAATGAGTTAATTTAAACTACCCATTCTTGGTAATTGTTAGTGTCTAGAAAATCTTAGCAAATAAATGATACTTTTCTTTCTAGAAAAATTCATTTATGTATTGTTTTAACCATATTTCGAGTGAACAAAATAAGACAAAAAAATATATTTTTTCGGAATTATATCTAATTAAACCCATAATAATTGTTTTTTTTCTAGTACCCAGATTCCATCCTGTAACCTTTTATCTAGGCAATTAAAAGACCCACGAATCAGTCTTGGTGTGCTCAGGAATAACTCCTTATCGAACGGAAGTAAATTTCCAAATTATCTAGCTTCGAAAAAAAAAAACGCATAAAGGATTTCAAGGGGAATTTATTTTCACGCCTTTAATATTAATCTTGTCGACATGGGTAACTGCCTCTAAGCAAATATTCCTGTTTAGATAGCGTCTTGCCAGACTTAAATATTTTAGTGTTTAAACTCACTTCTATAGGAAGTTTAGGCAGTACCGACTTTTTACTAAACGCCTCAGAAGGCGTCGAGTGAACCCTTTCATTCGTGATCCACTGGAGGGGGCCACATTAACCTCCGAAAAAAAATACGAAGCCAAATTGGAGCCTTCCATCAATTAGGAAAGAAAAGAATAAGTGCAGAAAAGCACAGACCTTTGGTTGATTTGCCGAAGATAAGACCACGCCTCGAATAGGAGCATTGGTTAGAGCTGAAAGTGATTAAGGTTCGTGTAAATAGACTTACCAGCAGGTCGATTTAATAGACTATTTAACAAAACTTTACGATTCGCAAAAAGAGCCAAAAATAAGCAAAGAAAAACGATCTTCGTTTTTTCAAACTGCGAAAAGGCACTTTACATTATATACATGTATACCTCCACTTATATACGTAATCTTTGTTAATAGATTATGTTGTAGGAGCCAAGGAAAGGCGATCAGCCGTATAACAAAACGGTGCACAACTCACGTTCACCAACCTTGGCACAAGTCATTTATGCTATACTGTGAACATGAACACACTCTTTATTGATGCTTGCTAGCGGATTGAAGACATTGCTAAAACAAAGCCACAACTGTCCACACAATAAGTGTTTGCCCCCAGGGACACCAACACTCACCTATTTGACCAGGGTAGATTGTTCCATGTGAAACTTCAAAGTAAAGGCTAGGCTGACATGTGTGCGATAGACAAATTTTAAATGGCAAAACGTTACATTAGAGAATTGATATGGCCGAGGAAGCAGGTGATGGGGCAAGGTTTTATGAAATTTTCGAAGAAAAGTGATTCTCAGGCACTGACTTATTCACATATAGTCTGAGGGTATTTCATTCCATTACCGATGTATTACTACATAATACTTTGGCTACGTTTTCATTTCCCTCAGCAAGCGTCCCGTCGAATAACTGCGCAATTTCGTTACTTGAAACCTCGTTCAGTATGTTCTCGCGTTTCTTTACATACAGAGCCCTCTTTCCCCAAGAACCTGTGTATCTAACGTAGTAAATGTGCCGCATGTGTATCGGGTTTAGTCCTGCATTATTCCTTTTTATTTTTGTCTTCCCTTGCACACGGCTCTTGCTAGAGCCTCTTGTTTTTCACAAACTCTGTAGCCCCACATCCTTCCCCATTACTCTCTCGATCACTTCTTCCCATTCTCACGAGCCATCTTGCCTGCATCACTTCTTCTTCCTTCCCAAACCTTTCCGCTTCCGGGTGTGTTCTTGAATACATATATCTTTCAGGACGACGAAGTGTTTTATTAGTGTTTTTGTTTACTTTTTGACAAATCCCGTAATACTCCAAACTTCACTGTAGGAACATTAGAATTTAGATGGAATCGTTCTCCAAGTAATCACCTCACACATGTACATGTACTGTTACGTTCCAAGTCTGGAAGCAGACTCTTAGGATGGCAATGTCACTCTCCAAAACCCTAAATGGTTCGAAATGAGCATTCTCGGCAGTCTAAATTACTGAGAGAATTGGGAGGTCCTAAGACGAGTACGTGGGTTTTAACTCAGCCACACCTGAAAGCTTACTAATACAGAATTTATTACCAATAAAGCATGATCAGCACACCTATTCCCGAATAGTCAGGGTACATTTTATTTTCTAACGCTGATTCCTAGCAGAGAAATACAAAGGTTTTAGCATAGTATTCACAAAATTAAAACTTTCTTTTTTACTTTACTTAATGAGAAAATCCTAACTCATAGAAAATTAAAAGGACGTTGACAGATAAACAAGGAATTCTGGAAGCACCGATATAAAACTAAAACTCTGCAAAACTCTGCAAAACCAAAACTCTGCAAAAGAAAATATAAACCAAACAACAAACAATTCTAAAGCCATGATAATAAGTGTAAAAACGAAATTATTAGCAACAAAGAATCAGTTCTATTTTCACTTTGTTCTACTGTAACGATTCCAAAGACAGTTGCTGAATCCCGGACAAACGAACGAAACTCAACAACGTCGTTTCGATGGCACTCGCCAAACCACGAGAAAGCACGCTTCATCCAAAGAGGGCTGCGGAACGACCGTTGCATGCTGGTTGGCGGAGAGGAGCCCGGAAATTCTACCCGAGTAAAACTAGGAGGGAAGAGAAACTAAAAAGGTAACAACAACAAGCAACGAAAATAAGGCTAGCCTACGGGAACAAGGTAAAAAGGAACAAATAAGAAAAAGATATGGACAGAATGCAAGCTAAACAAACACCTAACTGGACAAGGAACCGAAAGAATGCGTCAAAGGTTAACTCCGCACTCGACCACTGCGACGATGGCATTAGTATGCGGACATCTACCCAGCGTGCCGCCATGTTGAATACTCCACTAGCCGATATCGGAACAATCTGTCGATGTACTGAACAGTACTCTGGCGTTGAGCATATCAGTCCATCAGATAGACGAAGAGGTCAACGTTATTCTCAGTTAGATTTCCTTGAGTTTCTCATTGTGGATCTATTGCATTGTGGTAAACAAACATTTTATTAGATTCATATTAGTCCAATATATCACTTATCTGTTGTTTAATCAGCTCGCTGCCGGGACTCCAGAAACCAATTCTCAGCACCTGATTGCCAAATTTAGCAAGAAAATTCTCTGAAACATTTCATCTAGGTTGAGAAGTCGTTCGCATAGAGCAATAGCATCAAACTTCAGAAAAGCATAGTCGTCTTGATCATCAGCCAGGAAACACAATAAATAAGTCTTATCAAGATCCCAGGAGGATCGTCGCTCACCATCATCATGGTGATCTACCTTCAATATTTCCAAGGATCGCCAGCCTAACGACGATCTAGTGACAACTGCTTCATTACCAGATCGCAGCTGCCTCGCAGCATTCTAAAAATATCCTGCAATTTTCTTAACAAATGTTTACAGTGTGGCTCACACCAACACTACGATAGCAGTTGTAATCGTGTTTTCACCAATAATAAGCCCTGAATATTCCTTACTGAGGCGATGTAACAATGTAATGACGTTGCAGCGCCCAGGATTTATCTTTAGGTGGTATTGCTCGCACCGCGCACATACACCAGCCATAATAAAGGCAGACGCACCGTTGCCAATTTAAATATTTCTCTCAATCAAGCATTGTTGTGAAACCATAACATATATCACTACAATTATGGCAAACTATTCTTTTCAGGAAAAAACTAATGCAAAACGGTGCACTGAAGGCAAAGCCTTTGACTTTCCAAATGCCACCGATCCGAAGCCAGTCAAAGCTCCCTCCGATGCTACTGATTGTTCAACACCTACAACAATCACAATCACGAAGTCATGCCTAAGCTTGGGAGACCCATGACAAACACCCGAGCAATGCTCGTCCCATAAGCCAGAAGGGTGGTTGAGTTGATCTAATTTGTAGGATAAGATGTCCCTGGATGCCGAGATGGCTGTCGGTCATTGTGAAAATGGAAGAGGGACGCATACCCAAACAAGGAGTGATGGTCTTCAAAACCCTCTCCGGAAAGAGCGAGGAGGGAAAAAAGTCCTTCAACTCAAAACTCCTTGGCATCGCAAATGTCGAGTAATTGGGGTGAGAAGGGAAAAAATTTCCATCGACTCAAACAACTTGCCCAAAAGCAACAAAAGGAACACGCAGCAGCAAACACATGCACACACGCACATTCTGCCCACTCTGTAAGGTCCCTCCCATCATGAAAATCCCTCGGTAAAATTTCGCAAGTCCCAAGGAAAGAATTCCCGATGATACACTCTCTTGATCCGTTAGGAAACAGCAGTAGGAAACAGTCCGGTCTGCCTTTATCGAGTGCTTCCACGCCCCTTGTACGACGTGATCAACAAGCACGCACGCGATCCCGAAGACATTTCGAATAGTTTGTGCCTTGGTGGAGCAGAGTATATATACATCCATGATTTTGACACCGTGTTTCCAGCTATGATAAGAATATGTATGAGGAAAACTGTTAACGGAGATAGATTTGAATTTAACAATAAACCGCTACAGAAGTATTATTGTATTTGTTGGCAACTGGCTAGGAGCTGCGGCTCGTTTACCAGGAATCAAGTTGGAAAACAGTGTTGATGATGGTCTCGATGTGAGACAGGGATGTTTGCAAAATCCTTGGACTAGGAAGACGTAGAAGTTGACGAGCTTGAGAAAAGTCCAATAAAATGTTTATTTTTGTTGAAACTACGCGCTTATAGTATGAATGATTTTTAATGCAATGACACGAAATTATGAACATTGAGTTCGCCGTGAAATGATCCTCAATAGAAGATACTGATAGGAGAGTTGAATCAGTTCGCTAAGGCATTGCAAATCGACAAAGATAAGTATTCCCGATTACTGTTAATCAAATTAAACCGTTGCAGTGTTTCGTTGCGCGGTTTGCTCACTTGTATATTTTGTATGTTTTGTATGTTTTGCTCACTTGTATATTTTGTTCAGGTCGTTGACTCTCTAGAGACAGCATCGGAGGCCCCAACCTTTTGGCACCACGTCTGTAGAACCACCATGAACACGGAGGAAAGCTTTCTGACCAGAATCCGGTGCCTATGAAAACTTTGCTCCGAATTCAGCGCCAAGAACGTTGAAGACTCAGTATCGGGTGGGCACCATCACTAACTCAACCCTGGCCATTCCTTCCCATCCCCAGTGATATCCCCTATTGAATCACCTTCCCCCTCCCGTGTATTCTGTAAATGTAGCTCATGCTGAGAAAAACCCAACGACATGGCGACTCACATCGTTGAATGCATCTTTTTGTGTGCCCGTTGATAATGAACGCGACTATCGCGAGAGACAATTGAAAATAATTTTATTGATTCCATTGATAATGTACTACGTTAAATTTTATTTATTTACCTTATTTATTCGGAATTTTTATTTTTTTATATATATTTATTTATGAATTGGATCCAGTCCGTCCATCCAAGGCCTGTATGGCCAGAGGCCGACGAGTTGGGTCCCTGGATGGACCTGGATTCACGACTGCTGTATGAAGGTCGCAACAGCCGGGGGGGGGGGGGGGTGAAGATTTGCTATCACAGATGATCGCCTATCCAGTGACTAGCCGTGCCTGATGTAACTTAACTTCACACAAGTTGTATTCAGTGAAAGCCCACCAGGCTACGGCCTCTCCCGGTAAGATTTTGCTTGTTAAGATTTTAAATATCACTTACCTGGTAGCGAACCTTCCGTTTTTTTATGGTAAAAATGCTAGGAGAGTGCTTAGATAATGATGAACCGTACTCTTGCGCAAGAATACTAGTAAAGCTCATGATACCGAACTTTGATGATGTGGCGTACTTGTATATGGAACATTTTCTTCTGGGCAGGTGAGTACGTTTGAGCAGAGTATTGTACGGAAGATCGAGAACCCAATGCTTGTGATTCACGGATAGTGGAGTCGTATGATATGATTTTCTATTTAGAATAAAGAGGATATTTTTACCGTATAGCAGCGTCTCATTTATTTCGTCATTACACCGATATTGATTGTACTAAACGATCTCATAGGCTGTCATTGGGTATGGGTTGAGCGAGCACTGATAACTCCAGGTCCGCGAGGTTCTCTGCAACAAAAACACATATATACACCATATCTATCTGGTTTCAAGAGTAAACCACAATCCGTCGCTCCACAAAAAGGCTGTCATATCGCGGGAGAAAAGGAAGCACAAAAAATGGCGATATAACAGAGAAAGTGCAGAAGAGGGGAAGTCGGAGCACACAAAAAGAAAAAACAGTAGTGAAGCCTCGGCCTCCCCGGCAAAGTAGGACCTCCCGCGAGAAGGTGAAGCGGCAAGAGCGCGAGATTAGAAATTTAAATACTCCAATAATTAATGAGACAAAAAAGACGGTATTTAAGGGCAAGTGAACCGATGCTCAGGGAAGAGTGAGACAACCAGGCCAGCTGAAAGGAACGGAAAAGCGAGGTTCCCGAGTCGGAGTAGATAAGTGTGCCCTCAATTGTGTGATTTGGACTCAGAATTTTTTAACGCAGCAACCAACCAACCAACCCTGAACTTTTTTTGTGACTTTATTTATTTATATTTTGACCATGTATAGAATGGTCATGTTAATGGCAGACGTGCCATTTTCCGTCACCACGTTCATGAAGGCGCTGTACGCTAAATCTGGTGTCCCGCCTGTTCTAGCGTCTGAGGACCCTTACATCTTGGTGTTGCAGAGAATCTCCTCTACGGAGTTGAGAATGCTCTGCAAATCAAGTGCAATTGCTAATCGCATCGTTGATGTGGAGTGTGTGAAATTTGGCAATACCACCGTCAACTTTTATCACGCGGACCCTGGCCACCTTATAGTCCACGTCAGGGGAATTTCGCCGTTGTTGTCCACGACTAATATCAGGAATTTTATGCCGGAGTTTGGGGAAGTTCTTGGTATTTACCGTTCCGAGCACACAGATATTCCCCGACTCCAGAACGGCGACATATATTTCGATATGATGCTGGACAAGGACATTCCAGGTTCCCTTATTTTACGTGGAGTATGTGTCTTCCTGTACTATAAGGGGATAAGGCAGTGCTGTTGTAATGCAAGAAATCTTCTCATGTCAGGAGAGATTGCCCTTTCCTGAAGAAGTGTGTGAAGTGTTCGCGCATGGAGGGCAAATATCATCGTTGCCCAGAGAAGATTGACAACACTGCAGCAGCAGTTAGATCAACACCTCTTTCGTCACCGAAAATGACATCAATGGATCATGATACAGAGTCACAACGACTGGTACAGTCGGTGTCTTCTCGTATGTCGCGGGCCGTTTCACCTCAGCCAACGTTGCCTCCACTTCCCCCTTCCCCCTAAAGACGAGCAGGGATTATTACCACCATCATCACTGCCTCCGGCTTCAGAGGTTGCGGAGGATACTTCCCTGATTCAGCCATCAAGCGACGTCGTGATGGATGAAGAAGTGGTCTCGGCAGAGGAAAACATTGATGTCCTATTGGGTGTTGATTCGATGCCTTTAGAGGAGGAATTTCCAGCTCTCTCTCCTCCGTCTCTACCAGCGTCGCAGCAAGTGGGTGTCATCCGTCTTCCTTCAGTGATTCCTGTGTCATCTTCAG
>JAHWFO010047665.1:575599-599477 GCA_023313115.1 Rhysida immarginata | reverse complement strand
ATTATTCAACAGCCTATGAGAACCTCGAGTAAAACTGAGAGAACTGAGAGAACTATTCAAAAGCTTGGCTTTCGAAAAGTGCTTCCAGCAAGATCAGGTTGTATTTTTCTTGTAATTATATTGTTGTGGTTAAAGAGTTTTTTTTATAAATTATTCATTGACACTATCCACATTTTTGCTTTTATTTATGTATTTATGAAACGTCATTACGATCATGGATTTTACCAATCAGTATTTTTTCGTTTGTTGAAACCACTGAAGGTTACATTGTTTTTTGGACTAAGATGGTCAGGTGCAATGACGTATATTAAACCCCAAAAACTGCCGCCATAATTAAAGCCAATTGGGAAGCTTCCAATTTTGTTAAAGAGAAGGTGGCCTCTATCATCACCTTCTAAACAACAGGCCGTCATCAATATTAGGCCCAAACAATAGCGCATGGAGGTGATGCCTCTATCGGGGTGGTCGATGGTCATTGGCTACTGACGTGTGACGTCAGCTGGAAGGTTTGGAGCAGACGAAGGCCATAGGTTATAGCGGAGAGGCCCTTATTTTCCAGCTTATTTCTACTATTTATCAGCAATATAAATGAAGAAAAATGTGCCAAGGTTTTATAGAAATATTTTATTGGAATAATGTGTGTTTAAAATGCAGGGATTGCAAATAAAAGATCTTTTTATAAGTGTCGTACAAATGAAAACGAAAATTTGTATGGAAAAAAAAGACGACGTGTAGGATCATAAGTTGTCTGTTTTCAACAATTGCGAAACCACGTGCAAATTGAGCAATAGATTGCAAGTGTTTCATCACGTGAGAAAGAACGATAGTTAGCGCTTCGAAGCTCTGTGCATAATCGCTTCGTCCAGCCCTAAAGCAAACGTCAATGGAAGCATTATGGGTCACCACCCCCGAAAAAATCAAAAGCAATCACAAACAACACGAGGAAGGTGATGTTGACCGTCTTTTTTGATCGCAAAGGTGATCCCACCATATGGGGAAACATTGAAGGCACTGCGCGTGGCCATCAATCAAATGCAAGTGACCTGGACTTCTTACAGAAGGAATGCTCTCGGCTCTCCTTTTCACTCGGAGACCTGTCGCTCGTTGTCGTCTCCCAAGTTAATTTGGTCCTGCGTAGCGGTATCCCCTTGGCTCTAACTCGCTTGGACGTATCACAGGTTAATTTCCTCTGTCCTACGGAAACGTGGATGCGTAGCGGGAGCGAAGCCCATAAATCGTTTGTCAGCTTCTCTCTTCCTCAATCGCTCCCGAGGCGAACCTTCAAATTTTCTTGGCCGATAAACATCTCGGTCTGCAGCTTCTTTTCCACCTCCGTCGTTAAGCGAAGCTAAAACTCTTCTCTCTTTCGTAGCGAACGGCGACGGCCCGCGTTTCCGTCGTCGTTTTATCTTATTGCTCATTGGATGATATCTTCTGTGCTCAACCAATGAGCAATCAGCAGAACCACAGACTCCAGCGGGGGAGACCGATCGCCTCTGAAATCATCGACAATCGAAATTATATTCTAAATATGGCCATTTAAAACACTTGAATACATTCATAAGTCAAAAGTTAAGGGAAATTGGACGGCTGTTGTTAGAGCTTAGATAACTGAAAAAACAAAAATTAAATTTGATTGACTTTCTCGTTCCAGTAACCCATTTATTACAATGATTAACGCAGCCAAACAAGTATGTGGTTTTGAAGAAGTTAGGTCACTCCTTAAAGAAAATTTCAATGATAGTTAAAATCGAAACAATTAAAAGTCACGATGAGGTAAGAGAGAAATTATTAACCAAATTTTATGAATTATGTTCGATTGAATGGAACCAAGAGATAAGCACACACGCTTTGTCCACACTGGAGACGAAGAAATGGAATAAATTTCAACTTCTCCCGCTTGCCGAAGATTTAGCATAATTAAATAAATATACTTATGGAGAAATTAAAGAATGGAAAATAAAATTACAGAAAGACCCCAAAAATATCATTGGGAAAAACTATGTCAAGCAACATTAACATTGATAATTTTATTCATCCGAAAAAGATCTGGGGAAGCAGGTGGATTCATTCCTCAAACGAAATTCAGATGAAGCCTTTAGTCAGAAAGTTATAATTCTTTGTCAAATTATGAAAAACAGCTTTTGAAAACACTGACCCTTATTATTAGGGGCAAAAAAGGTAGAGCAGTGCCTGTATTATTAACACCGTCCTTGAGTGTTTTGTGTGGATTTTATTAATAAAATTTCGTACTATCACAGGTGTTAACCATAAAAATCCGTATATATTTGCAAGTACAAAGTCTCAATCATTAATCCTATAAGAGGATGCTGCAGAATGTGGTGCTAAACAGCCTGAAACATTAACTTCAACAAAACTGCGTAAACATATAGGAACATTGTCAAAAAATATTAAATTTACAAGATAATAAATGAACTAGACAGTTTGGCATCATTTTTGGGCATGAATTCGAGTCCACAGGTCCTATTATAGGCTGCCAGTTAGTACAATGTACACTGCTAAGATAAGCAAACCTCTTTTGACAATGGAAAATGGACAAGCAGATGCCTTCAAAGAAAAAAGCCTCGATGAAATAAATGTTGAAACAGACAAAATTGCAGAAGTTGCAGAAAAAGAAAACGAAAAACAAAACTCATCCGAGGATGATGAAAGTGATGGAGGAACTAATTATGAAAGCGAACAAACGAGAAAGAGGAAGAAGTTTAAAAGGGTACCATGGACTAAAAAGGAAAAAGATATCATTGAATATTCTCTCAGCAAGTTCATTGCTTTAATTAAAATTCCGGTAAGAAAGAATGTGAAGAGTGCCTTCAAAAGAAGAGAGAAATATTTAGTCATCGTTCTTGGTATCACTTTCAATTTTATGTCCATAACCTAATTCAGCGTAAAAAACGTTATAGTACACAATAGAAAAAATTATAAAGCTACATTTTAGATTATTGAAATTCTATTACTCAAAAATTTATCAATTAAAGAAAGTGTTCCATATACCTTAAATTATGCTAATATTATAATTGTTATCCCTTAAATATTAATTATAAATTAATTCATATTTTCTCACGTTGTATTGCGTTTATGGAATAATAATTATTTTAATAACGTCCATACTTGCAATACTATTGTCTTTTATTCATTGAAGCTAACTTTCATCTATTTGGACATCTTGAGTAGTTATTTATAATCAGAAATACTTTTGATTCTTTTAATTTTTTAACAATGGTTGTTATTAATAATGATTTTTGTTTTTGATTACTATATGGTTGTCTTTGTTAATGTTTAAAAATTAGAAATCATAAATACAAACTAAGAAAATTATACAGGGTGATACTGAAAAAGTGTGTATAACTGTAAGCAATGACAGAGGTGACCAGAATGAACATTTTCTTTTAATACAATGTGGGTCCGAAATTGAACGCTAACTGAGATATGAACAAATTTAAAAATGCCGCCACCAAGATCAACAAGTTAATAACTCAGGTTCTGCAACGCCTAGAATAATGAATTTGGAGGAATAATAGGGTACATAATACTCTGTATACCATTAAATTTTGATCGAATTCCAACGAGTAGTTTCCGAGTTACGCATTCAAAATCGTGACAATGCTCACATGCGAGGGCTAGCCAGTATTGTAAATATTAAAGTTATTAAAATAATTGATAAAGAAAAATTGTAGCAATAATATAAAGACTGTAGCATTTTTTTAATCGTTTGTGTTTGAAACAATTTATTTTGTTGAATGCTGTTCGTCTTTATTTTTTAAGATAAGATAAAATGTATATTTCACCATGTATAAAAATTTTTCACATGTTTATACGAAATTCAGTCAAATGAAAACCAAAACTATTTTTATAGCTCCTTTATTACAGACAGAGTTGGAACAAGACACTATTTTTCAATGCAGTCCCCTTCCTTTTCGATGCATTTCCGCCACCGAATCGAGAGCGCATGGATATCTCGGGGGAAAAAATCTTTTTGGCTGCGCGAGTAGCCACTCATGCCCGCCTGCTTCACCTCCGTGTCGGTCTTGAACTTGTGGCCACCTAAGAGGTGTAAGACCAGCCCTTTGTGTACGAGGTTGACCTTTGACCCCTGTATTTATGTACCAAGATGGCGGCGTCAGGGCCACGCCCACCACGCCCTTGCCTCATGCGGTGGTGCACAAAACGGCACCCACGTGACCCTTTTATTTGCAGAGATAAGATGAAAAGATAAGATCATCGGGTCGCCCCCTCCACCTGCCATTTTTGTTTTTCTTATAATTTCTATGAATAGTTAATTCTTTATTAAATACTGATAAAAAGATAAGAAAGATGAAAAAATATAAAAAGAAAGAGAGAGAGAGAGAAAGAAGAGAGAACAGTGGAAAGACAGGAAAGAGAAAGAAGAAGTAAAAGTGGTTTTTTGGGGGTACGCTGCCTCTCCCTCCCACCCTGTGCCTGGTGTCAGTGGTCCTGAACCGCCTGTTATGTCACCACTAGAGCGCGGTAGGTTGAGGCAGCCGGGCACTCCGAAACTCGACCAGGGCGCTGGTACCTGCAAAAATAGTGGCGGGCAGAGCTTAGATAGTCGTAACACTCCATTGAGATACCAAGCACCACCGCTACACACAGGAGCATCCGTCGATGTGAGCCTCGAGTGGCCAAGGGCATAAGAGGCATGGTGATTCGATTAACTATACCGTGACCATCGAGAGAGAAGGCCTGCGCAATGAAACTGAATACATTGTTACATCATAGATAGTGCAAATTCAGGACTTATTATTGGTAGAAATACGAATAACAATGCACTATCTATGTGATGCAACAGGTGACCAGACACAACGGGACAAGACAGAACGGGACAAGACAGAACGGGACAGACAAAACGGGAAAGGACGGAACGGAACGGTGACAAAACGGGAAAGGACGGAACGGAACGGTGACAAAAAGGGACAATGACAAAACGGGATGGTAACAAAAACGGACAATGACACAACGGGACATAGACAAAACGGGACAGAATCATGATGTTTCAAATCATCGATTCATCGCCACATAAAAACGTTCCACGAAATTTTATAAAATTTATATAAACTTAAGAATAATAAAAATTTCCAGTACAATTTCCAGTAAAAATTTAAAACTAGAATATTAAATGCGAGTGAATATTAAATTTAAAACTGAATATAGATCAGTATTTTGGGGCAAGACTGGCAGATCGAGAGAAAAGGGGAAAACTCAACATCAGTGAGTAAATATAGGAGAAAGTGACTTTCCAGATTGGGCGTGAAAAGACCGGAGATGAGAAATCCGTGAATCTTTTGTTTCATTTGTTCCTTTTTAATATTTGTTTGGTGACCTAAATATCTGAATATCTGAAAAAATAGTTTAAAATAATTTCTCGTATTTGGTTTGTTCCATAGATGGCGAAAGAATAAAACAAGATAAGAGGAAAAGGGTTTTATCAAACCAAGCTTTTATAATGTTTTATTTAGTGGCAACAATAAGGCTTAATTTTGCAACAATAAACAATAGATGCATTTAACTCTCGCCATAACGAATTGTTCAATTGTCACAACAAACAATTCGTAGTAATGAATTTGTGCCATTAGAACACGAACCAGTGAACCGATTTGAAAATTTTTTTCTGTAACATAAATTGTCATCGATCCTGTGTATGTGTCAAGTTTCAACTCCCTAGCTTGTCGGGAAGTTGGTTTAATATTGATTACAAGATTTGACCTAAACAAACTAACATTGCAAGGTTAATAAAAGCTTTTAAAAAATTATACGAATTGTATTAATGTTGCTTTAAAAAACTAATTTTTTTTGAAATGATAGTTTTAAATTAAAGTTTACTATTATACATTTTGTTAGAGAAATATATATTTTAAAAATAAATAATTTAATGATACAGATAAAACAGCACGAAATTTAATATTTTGTCCGAAAATGTATCGAAACATCGAAGATTTTGTGTGACGATGAATCGATGATTCACATCATGATTCTGTCCCGTTTTACCTATGTTTAAGTAAACTGTAACTTTAGATCCTCGTGTTATTTATTGTTACAAATAAAGATTGTTTAACCCTTCCAAACCTGCCTTTTTATTACTAAATAAAAAAGATTTCTAATTAAACTTAACAGGTGGTGGCCTTACAGTATAACAGAGGGACATCAGGAGTTCCAACTAGTTTCGCCATTTATTCCCGGCTTTGTCAAGGATATCGGCGGGAATAAAGCCGAAACTTGTTGGAACTCCTGATGTCCCTCTGTTATACTGTAAGGCCACCACCTGTTTAGTTAATAGGAACAGTATTATGATCCATCCTTCCACCGATAAGATTTCTAATGATACTTGCCCCAAGGTCATTTGCCCCATAGCGTTTACTGAAAATTGGACAGTTGCCCCACAATACTAATGTATATTCAGTTTTAAATTTAATATTCGCTCGCATTTAATATTCTAGTTTTAAATTTTTACTGGAAATTTTTATTATTCTTAAGTTTATATAAACTTTCGTGGAACGTTTTTGTGTGGCGATGAATCGATGATTTGAAACATCATGATTCTGTCCCGTTTTGTCTATGTCCCGCTTTATCTACGTCCCGTTTTATCTATGTCCCGCTGTGTCATTGTCCGTTTTTGTCACCGTCCCGTTTTGTCATTGTCCCTTTTTATCACCGTCCTTTCCCGTTTTGTCATGTCCCGTTGTGTCATGGAACCGATGCAACACTGTATTCAGTTTCATTGCAGAGGCCTTCTTAGTGTTTTTCCTAGGAAAAATTATTCGAATAAATGGATACTCGATTTTTTTATTCTGTCGATACTTTTTATTCGATAATTTTAAAGTAAATATCGAATAAATAATGATTAATCGAATAAAAATACAAATTCGGTAAAATTTGTTTTTTTTATAGAACAAAATCATCAATTACATGAATTTTAAAGAGAACAGATTACAAAATCTAAATTTATAAAACTATTGTTTACAAATTTCAGTATTTAACATCTAAGCTCTAAAAAAAAGTAACATGTTTAATTTTTTGCCGGATAGTCGATTCCTTGACGGTGAAATAATACTTCCTACTTGAGAAAATAAACATTCTGACGGAACAGAAGCTGAAATTAAGCTAAGGTATTTTTTTGCAATACTATAAACATTGGGATAGATGAATTCCATTGATTGCCATGCCTTTAATGATCAATCTTACGATCTACCACTTTCTGATTCAAGTACTGACGTAATTCGACAGATACTCCTTCCGTTTCATCAAGATTAAAAGCCGACTTTTCAACCATTTCATCATGGACAGTCCAAATATTTTTTTCTTTTTCAATGTTATCTTCAGGGTTCAAAGCAGTTACTGCATTATCATTAGCTTCGTTCCTGGATGGTTGTCATCTTTTCATCCCCCTCAAAAGTAATTTGAAAATCGAATGTTTATGAAAAAAAACATTCTAAAAAAAAAATCGAGTTTTTAGTCGAATTTTTTTTCACGATTTATTCGATTAGTCGAATAAAACGATTAGTTTGGGAAAACACTAGGCCTTCTCTCTCGGTGGTCACGACTATACTCTGTCCAACGAAAGTTGGAGTGGGCGTGTCCAGTTAAACTTATTATTTCAATTGTTAGACATTGTTGCCAAAGTAGAATCAACTTTGGACACGCCCACTCCAACTTTCGTTGGACAGGGTATAGGAATGGATTATAATCCACTTTTGAGTGGAGAGGCAGATGGTATGGCCTCCACGGCTTATAAGATCTAAAATGATCTTCAGGTGGCATAAAGCTACACCCAACATAAAACACCTTTAACGAGGCAACATGAACTTAGCCCACAGCTTTCGCTGGTCGGAAGTTATCTTCAGACGCCTATCCGCTTTGGCCACCCGGGTAGGCAGGTAAAGTAGTTCGACCACTGGGAACAGATGTTTGTCCGTAGCAGAGTCGGGAAGCCCTATCCACGGCCGTGGCTTACTCTGAAGAGGACCAACAACACAAAATTCTCATTTGTTAATTGTCTATGGGCGAGGGAAAGCCACACGTTTTAAATTCAAGTCACAATGGTTTTTAGGATGTTTACTGTAAAGTTGTTTGGTCGAATTTGGAAAATTTATTAAGAAAAAATATACTTATTTCCTCTGGTGTCGCAGCCTGGTGAAAGCCTGACGACTCGTATTCCCCTCACGAAACTTTTCTGAACCTGCTTCAGAAGACGATTCTTTCGAGGATTTGGACCAGGTTGGTGTATTTAAAGTCGTTTTTTTTTTCCTGTTTATTAAAAAAAAGTAATTTTAAAGCTAAAAAGTTTTTTTTTTTTTTTTTGGAAGCCTTGGTTTCCCTGGCATTATACGGATGTAGAGGGTGAAACCATTCCTCATCCTCCAACGCCCCCCAAGAAACGTGTTCGCTCAACTTCACCGACCCCCAAGGTTTTGGAGGAGTTCGACTTATTTCTACCCACAACCGAAGTAGAGATTCCCAACAACGAGGTCTTAGACCCAGCGACACAGTGTCGAGGTTGGTTCTTCTCCTTCGGTTAAGCCAGGAAAAGCCGCACCTGTGAGTATGTAAATACCATTACTCTTTTATTTAGTTTAAATTCGTTTGAAGATTTTTCTCTCTACCTCTTTTTTCCCATTGAGTTGTCATCTTATTCATTACTAAATTACTACGGTAGCCAAATCCTTTCTTAATATTTTTCTTTTTTTCCTCCACAGTTTACATTGTTGGCGTCATTTACGGATCAAACTAAATTAAAAGTTGATCTGTTGAAAAAAACGCTGATGATACTCTTTACTTCTCAGTTTCGAGAGATTTTAGGAAAAAAAAGTAATATCTTTTTAAAACTCAGTGATTACATAAAAATCTTAAGCAAACTTAAAACAATTTACAAGCTCTACGTGGAAAGAGTTTCCCTCCTTCCTACTACTGCAGTGTGTTTGGTATTAATAAATTTAAATTGTGTGTACAAGACGAAGAAGGTTACCTTATACTTTTATAAAAACAAAGATAAGGAGGACGAGAAATCTTTGGCATTTACTCCTGCCGAGGTCCAATCCGTCTGCAGTCACAATCCGCTCCAAAAAGGTTTCACCTTCAAGTTCGTAGCGGCGCCTGACAGGCATCGACTCGCCTCTCGTTCATTTCGCGCGTCAGCCCACGACGGACCCATCTTGCGGCCACTTTCCGATATTTCAGCTCATCGTGGACAATATGATGAGCAGAGCCATGACTGACCTGTAATGCCGTTGCAATGTCATCTGTGGTGATCCGTCTGTCCTTCAGAATCATCTCCTCTACCGCTGCAATCGTCTCGGCTGTCACAAGACGATGTGCCAGGCCTGGCCTGGCCTCGGCGCGTCCGCCAAACTTGTTGTGCCGCTGCTGAATTTCTTACACCATTCGTACACCTGAGTCAGCGATGCGTCAATGGATTTCTATTGATTTCGTGCCTTTACTGCGTAAGAAATGGATCACTCCACGCTGCTCTTTTTTGCTGCATTCCAACAGAGAGGCTGCCATATTGGAAACGCCTGTATGGCGCCGCTGGGTCATGTGGGGACGCAGGACCAACGCCAATTGATGGCGGGAGAGTCCACACGTATGCGTACCAGGTCTGATCGCAATTGGAGAGGTTTTCAATTTTCTACAGCGGTTTTCCGGATTTCATTTAACTCAGCCTCGTATAAAGAAAGCTAAGGAATACGTTTTCTCTTTTACATTAGAAACTCTTATCATTCAAATACAGTGAATACTCGTTATAACGAACATGCGTTACAACGACATTCTCGTTATAACGGCCCAATCAAAATAGACATTTGCCACTCCCATATGCCCTAATGGTAATAAATACTAGTTACAACGACATTCGTTATAACGAAATATTCGATATAACGACCCACTATCTATTACCATTTCTATCTAAAATATACTCGATATAACGATATTAAAAATTTACAAAGGTTATCACAAGATGTCACTACTTTTCAGCATCATCATTACATGTATCATCATTTTTTTTTAGCGTGTGTTGTTTTTATCCTGGTGTGTTGTACAATTAAAATGGAGGGAACAAGATCATCAATTGATTTAGAAACTAAATGCAAGATAATCAGCGATCGAGACAAAAAAATGAAAGTAAAAGGATATCTGCAAGAAATATGGCATTAAGTCGCATTCAACAGTCTCGGAAATTTGTGCACAAAAACAAGAAATTCTTGCTGCTGCTGCAAAGAAAGACAAGAGGAAGAGGCTACGGACTGGTGCATTCCCTGAACTTGAAAATGCATTGACAGCTTGGATTGACTCCGTTACACGAAGTGGTGGTAAATTAACAATGGCTTTGATACAAGCAAAGGCAGAAAAGCTAGCTGAAGATTTTAATTATGATCGCGAATTCACAGCTTCAGTTGGATGGTTTCAGCGATTTTGCAAGCGGAATAACATCTCACTGACAGATCCTGCTGGGGTAAAAGCATCTGTCGATCAAAATGCTCTCAATTGAAACATTGAAAAAATACGAGCTACGGGACATTTTCAATTTAGATGAAACTGCTATTTTCTACCGTTTGCTACCTAATCGTACTTATGCTGTGAGATCTTCAGGTATAGCAGGTGGGAAAAAAGACAAATCATGTGTCTCAGTAGCATTTTGTGTCAATGCAGATGGTTCAGATTTCTGCAAGCCATTGGTTATTGGAAAATCAAAATCACCAAGAGCATTTAGAAATGTAAAATCGCTACCAGTGATTTATAAAAACAACATAAAAGCATGGATGGTGTTTGGCCTCTTCCAAGATTACATGATTGATTTCAACCGCAAAATGGAAAAACAAAACCGCAAAGTTATCATGTTGTTAGACAATTTTTCTGGACATAAGGAAATTGCTTTATCCAATGCGACAATGATGTTCTTACCGGCAAATACTACATCACTAGCTCAACCCCTAGATCTTGGAATAATTCGCAATGTTAAACATTTCTATAAAAAATCAGTGATTGAGTTAAAGCGGGCCCATATTGAAAGCAACAAAACTGGTGAACCTGCCATTGACTTGCTAGTTGCAATTAACCTCATTGCAAAAGCATGGAATTCAGTAAAGAAAGAAACTGTATTCAATTGTTTTGTCAAGTCAAAACTTGTGAGTGGTCAGATTGTGGAGAACTTAGAAGATGTGGAAAGTGATGGAAATGCAATGTGGAATGAATTAGCAGAGAACACTGAATTGGAAGGTACTTATCAAGACTATGTTGAAGTTGATGCTAATTTATCTATGGAAGCTGAACTAACTGATGCAGAATTAATAGAATTGTTCTTACCAAACACAACACAAGAAGAAAGTGAGGAAGAAATTGAAACTGAAGAGGAAATTGTCACACCTATTCCTTCTACTTCGCAAGTGATGTGTGCGTTTAATACTATCTTAAAATTTTTAAATTCAAAGCCTAATGTTCCTCCCAATTTATTCACTGAATTCAATCATGTCCAAACCCACATTGTAAATTTAAGTAGGAATAACCCTCAGCAATCCTTAGTAACCGATTATTTTGAATAAAAAAAGTTTTTGAGTTATATGTACTGGTTGTTTGATTACCATATGTAAAAATATGTACCATATTGAATATTTTAAATCTACTGTATAAAAAAGTGGGTAATTCGTTATAACGACAAATTCCTAAATGACAAACAGTGTCGTTATAACGAGTCTTCACTGTACATGCCAAACGTAAATCTACAATTTTATTGTAAATAATTCAATATCAAGGAATTTATTAAAATTTAAATAAATCAAACTGCATTATCAGATGCTCAAACAAAATATGAAGTATTATTCCACGTCTTCTGTTTTTCATGTTTATTTGCATTTCAAATATCTTTCAAACGTACACTGAACTTCAATCGTAAATGTTACTTAAATGATTGTGGTAACGGTGATAATTTAATTTTAATTTAATTTAATTTTTAAACTATTCACAAATAAGTTGTTTATAAGAAATAAGTTTACAAAAAAGTTTACAAGATACTGAATGAATCCAGCCGGGGAATGAATCCTATATGGCCAGATACCGACGAGTTTGATCCCTGGAAAGATTATATTAATAGGAAGAAATATAAACATGAAAAGGAGACTAAATAAAACTAAAAAAAATTACAATAATTGGAATAAAAAATATATAAGCTAGGGTTAGAATTATTATGAATTTCTTTAACATTACGGTAAATTAAAACTTGGCGATGTTCGGGTAGGTTTGGTTTGGTATGTTTGGTATTACCGTCCTTTTCAACTTTTATGGTCATTTCAGGACGGCGTTATAGGGGCCGCAAGTCTTGCCTCGCAAGGGTTCTTTAACGTGCAGGCGGCAAACGACTATGCGGGACCAACGGCTTTACTTCCCTTCCGAAGGAAGTGCATGATCTCAGGTTTTCCCCCTGAAAAATTCTCGTCGTCCTCGGCCAGGATCGAACCCGCGTACTCGGGCATCAGAGGCGATCATGCATGTTTTTTTTTCGTTTTGCTTACTTTCTTGTGTTGAGGTAATAAAGGAATTTTAAGTGAATTATTGCAAATGTTTTATTTATGTAATATATCCTATGAGACATGCTTTCATCATATAATTTATTCTTGAATATTAAGTATTATAAAGTATTTTCACGTGTGATTAGGTGGGAATGCAAAACACCAGATAAAGATTAAATAACGTTTATTCACACTTAAATAAAATGGGATAATTTACAATGCTGATCACTTGTCAGCCTTGTCTGGTGTAAATAATAAAGCAAGTAATGAACAATTAAATGCCTTCAAGAAGTAACAGAGTCGACCGCAGTGGAAACATACACAGATACCTTCGCCCATAATTGCGCTGACGGTCCGGTTGTCGTCCGTATCGGAGAGCAACTTGTTCGAGCCGACAGCCGAATCCTAAGCCCAGGATGACGTTCCCTTCGACGTCCAACGAGGAGGTTGGCTTCACCACCGAAGTCCACTGGTCAACGGGGAAACTCCCTCGTGGGCGAATTTACTTCGCTAAAATAATAGAAGTAGGAGAAACAAAAATACAAGATTAGCAATACGCAATCTTAACATTGAATAACTTGGCCGAAATTCAGCTCCTTTAGAGAATTAACTATATAACTTGACCATTAAAAATTAGCGGGGTGTATCCAATATGCAATTTACTCCGTTCGTAAAATGACACAATAATTACTTAATATCGCTTAATCCCCTCTTTAAATCACAGGACCAATATTGCCAACGTAAGTGCCCAATAATGCAATCTCCGCACTCTAAGACTAGCACTCTTTAAACATATCCAATGAAACGTCCATTGGTCGCAAAAGTCACTCACAAAAGACAAATTCTTAATGTACTGGTTTTAAGCCTACATGTATCGCTCCTCCAGCAGCATAATAAGTTCTACACAAGCTTGAATGTAGACCGGTAAACCGCATGGAAAAATACCGAGCAATACTTCGTTATTGCGCATAAAATTGGCCTCGAAGAAAATTAGGCCTAGTCGAGTGCTATTTTCAGCAACAAGCACTGATAGCCTGTAGACAAAACTTGGGCGAATTTGAGTCGGTATATTACAGTTTAATACTCGTTGAAAAGTTTTAGCATTACCTTGTATACGTGAGTCCCTCCGGTAATTGAAGCTGGCATGCTCACGGAAGTCAGCGGAGCTCCTCTCCAGCCATTGTCGCCTTGACGAAATTTGTGTCGTCCATCCTCTGCCGTCCGGCTCAGCTGGAAAACATAAAACAAGCCTATCAGCCGTGTAAACAGTCGCTGACGAGGAATTTACGCTCTCGCCATCAAATCCATCCGCTATCTCCGTTGACAATTTTCTTTCGCTATTCGCTGAATTCACTAATGCCAAGGAGCCGGGCACGACAGAAGTCTCACTCTTAAAACAGCACATTTGCCTCGCAGCTTTCCTCCTTCTCCCATCGCGTTTAAAACTCGTAGCCCGTTGATAGCGTCCACAGCTTCCTTCCTTCCTTCCTCCCCGAGATCTCCCTACCGACTGCCTCGATTCTTTCTTTTTCTTTCTTCACTCAACCGCTCCCCTTTTTCTTTTTTCTATCGACCAGTCCTTCTTTTTCGTTGACGACTAAAACATATTTCTCGGAAGGGGTGAGCGCGAACTCGAAACGTAATTTTTGCTCCAGAAAACTCTCGTTCTGAAGCCTCGAGCCCGCGCCTCCCCTCCTCGCCCGTCGTCTGTCGCTCTCTTCTCTGAGAGATCACATGACAAGTATTTAAAATGTCTACAGTATATTTTTAAATATTTCTAGAGGTGATTATACGGCTTGGAAAAAACCGCGGACGCTTTCAGTAATCATTAACGAACTGAAAAAGCCAATAATATTTTGATTTTTTTTCTTTTCTTCTTATACTCGATCTAGAAATTAATCATTTATAGCGCTCAGAATATATTATTTATTTTTAAATTAATCCATTTGAAACAGATCGCATCCTTACATGTTCATTGCATGCATCTCTCTCTCTCTCTCCTTCACCTTTGTATTATTTTAATTAATGTTTGTATAACCTTAGCCATTTGGGTCATGTCTGGTGTATGAAATCTTGTGATCAATATTTCAACCCCTTCCACTAGTCCTATCTTGCTGAAATTTTGTATCTTTATATATATAATTCTTCTGTGCGTGTGTATGTGACTGAACTCCTCCTAAACGGCTGGATCAATTTTGATGAAATTTTTTGTGTGTGTTCAAGTGGATTCGAGAATGGTTTAGATTCACAATTCGGTCCACTACAAAATGTTTTTTTAATTAATTTTTTATTTATAAGTTGTTTTACCTGGAACTGAATGGGATTTTTGCCAGCTTTAAAAAACTGTGACGTTTGCTTTGTTTAATGAAGAATTTGCGATTGTTCCGTGAAGCAGCATCAACAATGACTGCAAGTGTGTCGCACGGGAATACAGTGTATATTTTATTTTTTATCTGAATCAATGACGTATATTAAAGATAGACTCCGAATCCTATTATTGTTAACTGCGGCAAAAAGTGAAGCAAATTGAGCCATGATAGTTCTGGGCAGGAGTGAGCCGTGGAGTAATTAGCTGTCTCGCTACTTTGTTTTTGAAGATTTTGGGCCCCGAGGAATTATTAATTAAAAGCCATTATTCAAAGTTGTTCTGCGTACGACTGTACAAACAGACACGAAAAAGGATCAGGAATCATTTTCCACAAAAATAAATCAAAAATACGTAACTAAAATGAAAATACGTTACTGAAAGACAATCGAAACGAAATTGAAATTGAAACCATGATCGAAAAATTGTTTATAAAATATAATAAAATACTTCAAATACAAAGTAAACGAAAAGATAAACTTATCACTCCGTGATCGGCGTGTGAAAGAATTATTAATCAGCTACTCTCGTGTTTAGCCATGACAGTTCTGGGCTACTCTCGTGTTCTGTATCATCTTCACTCACTTTCAGCCATGACAGTTCTGGGCATGGAGCTTCTCAATTTGCTTCAAGTTACAACAATAGGATTCGGAGTCTATCTTTAATATACGTCATTGATCTGAATGGTATTTTTCTAGCGTCAGAAACTGTGACGTCGTTGTTTGCTTTGTTTAATGAAGACTTTTGCAAGTATTCCATGAAAAAGCATCCACAGTAACTGGAAGACTTTCGCGCAGAAATAAAATGTATCTTATATACTAAAACTCTTGCGTGTATTTATTTATTTATATGTAATTCTATCTCCTCCTAGACGGTTTGAGCTAGCGACTTGAAATTTTCAGGGCAGGCTTATCAATAAAAGACCTGCTCTATCGCCAAAAATCAGCCCCCTACGACCCCCCCCTTCCCCACTTTCTGGGGTTTTCTTTTAAAATTATCTGCTTTTGCTTTCTAATTCCCCTCAACAGATGGCGCGGTAGGGCGAAGCCGCGGGTAACAACTAGTAATATTTTCTAAAAGGGCTTTTCGTGGCGACCAAAACAGTATATAAAAAAGCTGGTTGACTGACTCATCAACGCACAGCATAATCTACTAAAGCCATCAACTCGAAACTCAGTGAGGTCATAGGACGGATAGCGTAGGGGCGTGCTAAGACCGGGTTTCTCGAAATTCGGGCCCCCTGCCCACCCAGTGGGACAGAAAGGAATTGCACGTTCGGTCGCTTGGCTCCGCCCCCAATAAACGCAGATCTTTGAAATTTTGCAGGAAAGTTTCTAGCTACCGTTCCAAGAAATAGTTTCCCCGATTTTCGATATTCGAATTTTAAGAGTGCGAAAGCTGATAAAAATCGATTTTCGGGGGTGTTTCACAAAATTTTCTGATATTTTGATGCAACTTCGCGGGAAATAAAAGTAAAGCAACGAAATTCGGAGGGAAGGTTCTCGAGGATATTTCCGCTTTGTGAGGGGTGCCAGGGGCTTTTTTGATGAAATTTTGCAATGCGTGACTTGCATGTTTCGTTATCGCCCTCTAGTGAGAGAACATCGCGCAAAGCATGCTGGGAAAGTAGTTCTAGTTGGAACTAGAGCTTACTACAGTACTATCCAGTGATTCTAATATTACTGTTTGGGCAGCATATTTTTATTTCAAGCAGTCTTCTGAAGATTTTGTATAAGGTAGGTTTGTTTATATTGATAATATAATTTTATAATTTTTTAAACAGTAGATCGTCGATAATCCGAACCCGTAAAAAAAACAAAAAAACAGCCTACAAAATCCGAACCCAACGACTACGTCTCTATATTTATTTTCCTTTTTTATTTAATACTCCTGTTAACAGTAAGGAAAGGAAAAATCCGCTATCCATAATGATAGTTAATTCATATATGAATATACATTTCGATTTGTATTTTAAACTGTCTTTGAAAAGTTTTAGGACTACAGTGTATCTACTAGCATCTACGCTTTTTTTTACGATTTCAGGAATGTATGCCTTTTTGATTATCCCGAACAAAGCGATTTTCAAACTATTTTGGTTTTAATAAATTCGGATAATCAACGCTCTACTATATGTAAAAAAGCAGCGTTTTCATTCTCAAAAAAAAAATCGATTATCCGAAATACATTGGTTTTAATAAGTTCGGATAATCGACGCTCTACTGCAGTGTTTCTCAAACTGTGCGCCGCGAGAGATTTGCTACTGTGCCGCGGGAGTTTTGGAAAAAAAATAAAAATTGCTTCAATAAATTTAGAATAATTAAATTTCCACCCTAAACTATTGAAATAAAATTAACAGAATTTAGATTATTTCCTGTGTGCCGCAAACATTTTTTAGAACTTTTTAGTGTGCCGCGAGATAAAGTTTGAGAAACATTGCTCTGCTGTATGTAAAAAAAAGCAGCGTTTTCATTCTCAAAAAAATTACAAACTTGGGAAAAAAATTATAAAAACATTGTTTGTAGCAGTAGTGGAATAATAATATAATGTTATTTTTATAGGCAACAATTTCTTCACGGAAAATGGTATGGACTAAAGAATTCTCCAGTTTTCCAAAAAACTTCTCACAAACGCAGATTGAGGAACACATGGTGAGGAGAGCAAATGCATGTGGAAAAATAAGCAGGCTGCTTACATCATGTTCCACTCAGGTCATGTGAAAAAAGTTTTCTTAACCATGAATGAGGATAAGAATATTGAAGTAAAGGCCTCAGTGCTTCCTTCAATGAAACTTTCATCATCATATGATACACATGTATGGATTGATGCAATGACTGCAGATGTGCTTCGTGGGACTTGCAACTGTAAAGCAGGAGCCATGGGAGTGTGTAAAAATGTTGGAAGTGTTCTTTTCTATTTAAATCATATTTTACAACTTGGTTTAGAGACCATTCCAGAAGACATTTCATGTACTGAAGTGCCCAGTACCTGGAATGTTCCTTCTTGGACGGAATGTACGTCAGTGCACACTTTGATGAACTTCAATTCAACAAATTTGAAATAGGAAAAAGAAAACCTTTGAGACGAGTGAACTCCATAGAAAAACGAAAAACTTATAAATCCATTTCAAATGAAATTGCTGAATTAACATCTAATTAATTGGAAAGTTGGTGTGCAGACCTGAAAAAGGCAGGAGTAAGCAACATTGTGCAGGCATTAGAAAGTGCAAATTTTAAACCAGCTAAGTTAGATGATTTAAAATATATCAGTTCTCCTAAGGCATTATCATCCTCAACTTCCAGCAATGATCACCATATCCATTCCACTTCCAGATAGTCTGCCATTGTCTACCATTGAAAATATTCCAGCTTTAGAAGCACATGCATGCTGTTGCCAAATGAATGTGCGGTCTTTCTACGACAAGCACATAGTGGAAACAAAAGAAGAGTTACAAAAATTAGAGCTTGAAACTCGAGGACAATCTAAAACTATGGCATGGCACAAGGAACGCAAGAAAAGAATCACGTCGACAGACTTCAAAACAGTAGCAAGAATGCGCGCCACCACAAAACCAGACAATTTCATAAAAAATAAACTTTTTTCAAAATTTAATGGAAACAGATTTACGTATTATGGACAAGTGAATGAGTCTGTAGCACTTAAGGCATACTTGGAAAAGATGAAAGAAAAAGGTATAGAAGTACAACTTGAACAGGAGCAGACAGGTTTAATAGTGCATCCAGTAAACCAGTGGATAGCAGCAAGCCCAGATGGGTTGATTTTTATAATTTACATAATCAACATGGATTGGCTGAAATAAAAAAGCCCAACAATTGACTTCTTGGAAAAAAAAGCTCAACAATTGACTTCTTGGAAAAAAATAAACAATTCTGTTTAACAAAAGATTCAAAATCTGCTTTATATACATTAAAAAAAAATCACACTTATTTTTATTCAATACAATGTGCTATGTATGTATGTGAAAGACAATGGGCAGACTTTGTTGTGTGGTCTCCACAAGAAATCCACATTGAGCGAATTTGCTATGACCAGGACTTTGTGAATTCCTGTATAGGAAAAGTAGAAGATTTTTATTTTAAATTTTTTCTCCCAGAATTTTTAAAACAAATTTGTTCATGCAAATAAAAAGAATAAATAAATAAAACTTACGTTTGTCAAACTTTATTCTTTAATTAAATTATCATTCAAGAAATTTGTCAAATGACAGGAAACTCTCCATATTTTATTTAACTCATGAGACATTGGGCACACAAACTTTAAAATTCTAAATCTTTTTATTTGCTTAATCACACGCTCAACATGAATGCATACTTTGGCAATTTTACGAGTTTTAGCTTCATCTTCTTCTGAGAGTTGGGGTTGACCATTCAAAAATGGGGGAATATTCAAATTTACTTTTTTAGATTTCAGAAGATCTTTTATCAAAAATCCTCTGTCAGCCATTACACTATCTCCTTCTTCGAGGCAATCAAGCAAGTTGCTATGCTTAGTTATATTTGCCTCTGAAAGACGACCAGGTGCCAGATCACTAATAAAAGTGATAAAACCGTGTGGCGAAATGCCTACCAAGCCCTTTGCAGTATTATGATGCTTGTGGCTGGAACACAGATTACCGAGTAGACAGATGCGACATAAGCCCTTTTTAACAATGGATAATTGGTTGCGCTTTTTAACAATGGATGAACGGTCGCGCCCTCAAGTGAAAAAGGGGGGAAATACTTGACAATGTGTACTCTGCAATGGAAAAACAGTGTATACTAGTTTCAAAATTAATCGGAAAAACCGAAATGATAGTGGAAAAAAATGATAAGTAGAATGTGTTATAAACCTTTGCCATGTATTTTAATCAATCTTGACTTAATATTTCATTCACTCATTCATATTTCATTGATAAAGTACAGAGGAAAAAAAAGCAAAAATATAGAGAAAATATGTTGTATTTAAAAAAAAACATCATTTTATTTAAAACTATTGAGAGATGTGCAAGTAAAAAATGTAAAGATTTTCACAAAAAAAACCCAGGTAAACAGACGAAACGAAGTTCCCATGCATTTCCATTACAACGAAACATAGTTCCCTCTTTTTCACCAGGATCGCTGGCATACCAGGCGCAACCACTCACATCCTCTAATGTCGTATCTGTCTACTCGGTAATCTGTGGCTGGAATACGTTTCTGATTGTTGTCTGAGGGCAGATGGTTTTTCAATATAATATAACTCTGGTAGTTGGATAGCTTTCCTTGAAATATTTAGGCATCTTCTGTTCTATTGCTTCTTTTGAAAGCCATTTAGGTATCTGGATTAAAATTCTATCCAAAAAATCCAACCAAGTGGAGCAGATTCTTGAAACTGTACTCTCTGAAATTCCAAATCTAAATCCCAGATCTTTTAGAAGCAGACCATTCCGCAACCTGCACAACAACAAAAACAGTTCGTTTTCCTTTGACAATGTACGCCGAGGACCTCGAGAGGTTTTTATCCCTTGCTCACTTGGTTTCACACCCACATAATTCAAGTAATCAGCACGTTTCTCGAGTAAATAATATAATGCTTTAAAAGATTCATAATTTTGAAACCCTGTATAAAACTTAAACATTTGTTCATCTTCTTTAACAGAATCAATACTAAAAGTTTTTTTTGCTACTGTTTTGTGCAAAGCAATAATGGTCTGCTTGGCTTCTTTCAGTTCTTCAGTTACAGAGATAAAGTTTTCATAAATTGCATCAAATTCTTGTTGTTTAGCTTGAACTTGCAACTTTCCAGTTCCCTTTGTTTCACTTGTAATTCTTCAGGCATTGCTTGAATTTGATGTTTCAGCTTGGAAATTTCATCTCCTATAAATTATTATGCTTGATTAGAAATAT
The DNA here is from genome assembly GCA_023313115.1 of Rhysida immarginata. NCBI lineage: Eukaryota > Metazoa > Arthropoda > Chilopoda > Scolopendromorpha > Scolopendridae > Rhysida > Rhysida immarginata. Next base: position 578,700 of record JAHWFO010047665.1, on the reverse strand, counting down.
ATTGGCAAAAACATTATGGGGAGAAATCTTTATTATAAAGGGTTGAATTTTATTAGCAATACTTTGTAACCCAGATGGCTAAAATGTGTGTTACCTTCATAATCTTCAGAGGCTGCAACATTGTCATTATAAGAGCCATATTGATTTTCAGCGGCATTCTCTTCTATTAGAAAAAAAAGTTTGTTTTGAATTTTTAATATTCTAGTAAAATTTTCTAGCCACAACACTTATTACCTAAATCTAGAAACAGGCACACCACACTTATTACCTATATCTGATGCTTCATGACTTTCCATATGAGATGCTATCACATTGTTGTCATCAGCTCCAAAAGAATCATTATCTTGAAAATTGTCTAATCCTGAAAAACAAATATATTCAAACACCACAGCTGATTAAAAAGGTTCAAATATCGCAATGAGCATTAATAAAAAAAATGCGTATTTTAAGAAGGCCAACAATTTTCGCCGGCCAGGTGGCCAAGAGGGCTAGGGCGTAGGCTTTCTAGTTCTCGAGTCCGCTTGGCCGCGGGTTCGAATCCCGCCGTGGGCATGGATATTTGTGTTTGTCCCGGGCTGCGTACAGATATAACTTGTGCGAAAGGCGCAAAATGACTTTAGTAGTCGACGCCAAAATTTCTAGAATCCCCCCCCCCCAACAACTTTCTGGATATGTCATCATGCAGCAAAAAAATGTAAGCTTTCTATGTACTCAGATAATACGCCAAATTGACTTATACAAATAATAAATTCTCAGTAAGCCTCTACTAATATATTAAGACTAAATTATTATTCCTGCTACATTATTTTCTCAAGCATATTCATTTCTCATGTTCATGTTATAGTAGGTGGTTGTTAGAGAGCAACAAATGCACATAAATTTTCTTTTACCTGAACTGGATTCTTCATGTGATTCAACTTTGTCTGAATTTACTTCATGATGTCTTTTATGTGATGCAATCTTTAAAGTAAAATAACATTAACATAACATTAAATCAAGTTGCAAACATAAACAGGATGTAGAAGATGTCTCATTCCATATGCATTAATTATGATTATATGACACTGGTAAGTAAGAAAATGCAATGAGGAATCGCTTATTAGCAGTATTATCACTTAAGAAAAATGAATGTTCTACTACAAATTTAAATTTACTTAATTAGTATATAAATTTATTAATAAACTTTAAGAAATTTAACACTATCAACAAAATAAACAAAAATTCATAAAAAAAAATGACAGGTGTATTATATAACAAAATAAAAAACCAAATTACCTTAACTGTGGATAAATAACATCAATGGTAACACAATGAGGTTATTATAATTTACATTTAAAAACATTAAGAGAGCCTATTGAACAATTTTGAATCATGGACTCAAAAATTAGTTTTTTAACAATTTGCAACAATTTACAATAATTTATGATTTTGAATATTGAATAATTTGATGTTTTGGGGCTGAAAAGTGCAACTTAGCTGAGCATGACAAACCGAGACTAACTTGTTCTCAGCTAAGTAGTATTTTTCAGCCCCAAAACATAAAATCACTCACTGTTCAAAAACATTAAATTATTCAACATTCAAAAATATAAATTTTTAATAAGCTTGTAAACTGATAAAAACTCTAATTTTTGGATTCAAGAATCAAAATTGTTAAATTTTGGCTCTCAATAAATTTAAATGTAAATAAATTTAACCTGTCTTTTATGAAATTGTTTTGTTTATATTATCTTGTTGCAGTGTTAAATTTCTTAAATTTAATGGAACAGTAAAAGTTCAGAATAGCGCCCCTGAATTTCTCAGTTGACATCGATCAGCTCTATCGCGTTTATGCTCTGAATTTATTATTATAACATATCTAATTAATATGTAAATGATTTATCAATTATCGAAATTATATTTTAATAAATTTATGCAGGAAAATAATCATGAAAGTTCCGTGAGGATGAACTTCAGCTAACAGGCGACCACATTTCTCTACCATTGCTCATTCATGTCGACCTGGCCGCCAATCATTTAAAGTAAACCGTCACTGAACTTTCGTGATTTTTTTCCTACATTTTTTTCTTAAAATATAATTTCGATAATATGATAAATCATTTACATATTAATTAGATATGTTACAATAATAAATGCAGAGCATAAACGCGACGGGGCTGATCGATATCAGCCGAGAAATTTAGGAGATGCTTTAACCTTAATTAGGCCTAATCATTGTTAAATTATGAATTTCTACTAAGATAGTGAGTTATTCTTACCATTTTATGGCGTTTCACATAACAAGTAGGGTTCCTTGTTGGTTTTTCTGGTTGTTTAGATGGAAATAGACTTGGAATTCTATCTAAATAGCCTTTCCTTCCTGATGGACTGAAGTGTGCTCCACAAACCTTGTGAAACGGCGCGGGCTTAAACAAGCTATATCGTCCACTTGTTCCCTGCCTTTTGATAGCCTGTATCCATTTCCTTTTTAATAATGGATCTTTTGGAAATTGATTAAAAGACACGTTTTTGTTCTTCAAACTATTGTTAAGGCAACCTGGTACGCAGCAGTAAGTGCCAACCATGATTTATTTCAGTGTAACTCCAATGCTAACGGGAATCGGGAACTAATGACCCAAGAAGCAACTGGAAAAATTAGCTTTGCGTTCTTCTCACTAGGGCGCGCAGGGAAATATGCGCCTAAAGTCCCCCATTTCTGAATGTGAATATACCGAAAAAGTGAACATTAACCTCCACCTTTCATCTCTGGCCCTGCGTCTAACTCACTCAGCTAAAGGGCCGGTGATTCGAGAGGAGTGAAACAGAATACAATAAAAACATTTTTAAAAAATTTGTCTGTTTATCTGTTTGAACATGCTAATCTCCAACACTACTTGACGAATTTTCATGGGGTTTTCACAGGTAAGTTGAGCGTAGCTTGCAACAACATGTAGGCTTACGAAATAAAAAAATATCTTAATTTAAAGTTTCTGGAGTATGTTCAGCTTAGTACAGTTCGTAGAAAAGTAAAAGATGGCGCTTCATTAGTTGATTTTTAAAAGGAGCTTATATATAACAATAGTGAAGCATTGCCGGGTCTGCTAGTAAATATGTAAAGTTGG
>JAHWFO010047665.1:564451-575499 GCA_023313115.1 Rhysida immarginata | reverse complement strand
ATGAAATAGAATTGGCTTGTGTTTGTTTGTTTGCTCAAGAGATGGCGCTATGTGTACCTAATTTGACATAAGCGTTGTTTTTTGAAAAAAAAATTTTCTTCACTTGTTTATTATTACAACGCTTACATAACTTTCGCCATTTGGTGGATGAAATCTTGTGAACAATATTTCAACCCCTTCCACTAGTCCGATCTTGCTGAAATTTTATACACATACGTAAAGTCGGTGACAATGCATGAATCTAAAAAAATTTTCAAAAAATCAAAAGCAGGAGGGGGGTTCATATGAAATAGAATTGGCTTAGGTTTATTTGTTTGCTCAAGAGATGGTGCTATGTGTACCTAATCTTTCATTCTCTAAAGTCAGATGTGGTACACGAGGCGGAACTAACAACAATTGTTCACTCTGCTTTGTTAACATACCTGGCCAACACCTCCTAGACAGAAGGCCTGATAACGGAAACGTAATATAGTAGAGCTAGAAACGAAGCTAGAAACATGTGTAATACCGTGTAATCTCTTTGCAAGTCGCAAGGGGAATACAGAACGCGAATGCTAAATATGTTTCTAGCTTCATTTATTTGGCCCTCTCTTGACGAGAAGAGGCAACATTATTCTTTTTTGAGATATAAATATTAAAATTTCTTCGAAATGTTGGTAATAACAGCCTTCCATCGCACATGCATATACTAATCTGACACTGCTCTTTCCATTTGTTCCAATTTTAGTCATTTTCGCAAAGATTTTAATCAGTAAGATAAAAATCCTCGCTCTTATAGCATGCATTACTATTACAAGTGGGCTCCGTAATGGCGGTCGAGTCTGCTCGGTATAATATACTAGATATATAATATAGTGTTACATCATTAGTCGACCAGATTTAGGGCTTATTATTGGTAAAAATAGCATTAACAATGGTCGACTAATGATGATGTAACAATGCATGACGTTTCCGTTATCAGGCCTTCTCTCTCGGTGGTCACAGTCTAGGAGGTGTTGTGTTGGCCTGGTGTGCCACTGCGGAAGCAGAGCTGACAACAATTGTTCACTCAACTTTGTTTACATGCCTCGGGTAAACAAAGCAGACTTTTAGATTTCAGTTCAGATAATGTTCCAAGCACGGAAAAATATTCTCCATGATCCTAAAAGTTATATTTATAACTGTGTATTCCGTGGATTTTTTATAAGATAATTAGCATGTATCTATTTGTAATTAACATTGATGTACATTTCTAAGATAAATGAAATGATGCTTAAATTTAGAATACACTACACAGCATTTTTGTTCTGTAAGACAGACTAAAGTAAGCCTAATCTTATGGTCATATCATCAATGCCTTAGTGGTTATACTAATTCTTTTCTGTTTATAACTCGACAGAAGTTGATATACCGGTGCATGAGTTTCTGTAGCCTTCGCACTTTCAACGTATACGGTTCTGATCCTCAAAACAAATTTCACAGGAACATCAGAAACATCAACCCTTTTGCACGAGTGTACAAGATGATGAAGGTTGTCTGTGGCTGCTCCATAGGAAACGTTCAATTGTGGATAATACAGCACGATCCCAGAAGATATAATTTGCCAATTGTCAATGAGGTAGCAAGAGTGTTTGAAGCTGACGATGGAGAACCAACCACAAATTGAGTGAGATTTATGCATCTATCCAAGCACGGTTGGTTGGTTGGTTGAAATTTTAGGGCGTCGGCTGCTATGGCCATTTTGCGCCCGATAAAAAGTTTAAAAACCCACATTTTATGGGATAAAAGTATAAAAAATCAGGTGAAAAAGAATTCATAAAAGCGTGAATTACAAAGATGAAAAAGCAATAAAAAATATGACTATGAGGATTTTAAAATCACTAATAAATTTAAAAACAGACATTTTTTCCCCAGGGTTCTCCCCTAATAAGAAATACAATTACTGTAGGGCAATGTAAATAATTAGTGTGTACAGGGCACTAAATAAAACATATACTCAATGGTCAGATATATACAGGGTCTTTATAATTAAAGTTCCATTTTGGCATGGCCATAAAAAAAACTACTGGACCAAAAGCTATAATACTTGGTAATATTATACAAGAGGGCATGGAAAAGGTCATACCCACCAAAAAAAAAAATTAGTTCAAAAGGTCACCACCAGCATGGAATGGCACTCTATGCAATAATTGTATACGAAATTATACTCTGTTCAACGAAGGAAACACCGGGCGTGTCCAGTTAAATTTCCAATTTCAATCGTTAAAAATTGTTAATTTTACTTAGCAACAATGTCTAACAATAGAAATTGGAAATTTAATTAGACACACCCAGTTTTTCTTTCGTTGGACAGAGTATAGACACGAAAACACAGGTTAACAATGTGGTTTATGCAGTTGAGAACGCAGTAATCCGATGTAACCTGCTTTCAGTAAATGGTGGAGGCAACATTCAACATGTGACTAATTTTAGTAACGATTAAAGACTTGTTAACCTGTGTCTTCGTGTCTAATTTCGTATACGAATATTGCATAGAGCGCCATTCCATGCTGGTGGTGATCTTTTGAACTAATTTTTTTTTAGTGGGTATGAACTTCCCATGCCCTCTTGTATTATATTACAAAGTATTATAGCGTTTGGTCCAGTAGTTTTTGTTTTTTTTATGGCTATGTGTCACATGATAATTTGTAATGACAGCAGAGTAAGGAGGAAGGACGTTGTGTTATTTTAATATGAAATTATTTAATGCAGAAATTTAAACTATTCAATTAAATATAATATTCAATTATGATTGGCATCAAACATTGAACCATCAAAAGCTTCTTTGAATTGATTGACACAATAAAATTCACAAGATTATTTCTCTGGACCGATGTCTTCTGAAAAGCACTTAGACATCCACCTTCGGAAAGGTCCACGTCCCACTATGAGGAGAGTAGGCCCTCCGTCTTTAATAAATGAGTATTGAATGCTTCGGACCCTGGTCCTACATAAGATTGAACGTTGAGCTGTCTCGGGCAGGTGAGCACTGGAGAATGGGGATGAAACGTCGGGGCTTCTTGCCATAAAGAAATACGGGATAAGTTGAGTTGTGAATTGGCGGCAGAATAATCCCTCTCGCAAGCAATACAGCGCGCGGTCGCTGGCGCCACTTCGCACGCTGCACCTTGCGCGGTCTCAGAATAATATTCGTAAGACGAAGTCTGGTTATCGTCGCCCGTAGTTGTCGACGTCGCCACTTTCGCTTTCTCGGCTGTGGTCTCCGTTTTCTTCGTAGACACTCCTTGACTGGGCTGTCTCTCTGGCGTATCCCTCCTACGTCGAAAGGCACACCATTCATCAAAATTCCTTTTTCTTTCAGACGACTGTTTCCTTCTATGTCGCTCTCTTTGTTCGTTCATTCCAGCCCGAATTCTCTTTCTTTCAAATATTCCCTTTCCTTCATTCTGTTCTTTCCGAACCTCTCCTGTTCGTAGCCAAACACTCTCTGTCTGTCTTTTTTTTTTTTCTTTTTCTCTATCTCCCCTTTGCTCTTCACTTCTCCTATTGTCGACTCGCCCGACCTTCTTCATTCCTCGCGGGGGTCGCTTCCCTGTACAGCGCTCCACTAAATTTCTTTTCTCTCTCTCTCTCTCTCTCTCTCTCTCTCTCTCTCTCTCTCTCTCTCCGATTTCTTAATTTCTTTTCTTTGATTTTTCTTCGCCCGTTCTTCGACCTTAATCGCTGACACCATGTCAAAATGGAACTTTAATTAAATTATAAAAATTGAACCCTGTACAATGCAAATGCAATAAAAAGATGACTATATGAATTTAAAAACATGAATAATTTTTAAAAATAGAAATACCGTTTGAAAAATTATAGGGTTGTTCCCCAACAAAAATTCTAATGAATGATTCAGCCCTAATGAGCGTCGTAAATTAGTGTGTAAAGGGCACTGGATTAAAATATGCTTAATAGTCAGCACTGCTCCACAAAAGCACAATGGAGCTGGTTCTATTTTTAATAAATGGATGCGAGTTTAGACGGCTGTGACCAATCCTAAGCCGAGTAAGAACGACATCTTCTCGCCTGTTTGTTAGACAAGGTAATAACCACGGTGTGATGGTACGCTTTATTTCAAATAGTTTATTAGCTGGGTTAAGAGGCCAGGACTCCTGCCAAGAAGATCCGAGTTTCTTGGAAGTCACCGGATACAAATGATCGGGGATTGAAAGCAATTCAGAGATCGGTAACTGATTAATAGCGTGTTTTGCCGCCTTATCGACCCATTCATTTTGCTGGACACCCATGTGGCTGGGGATCCAGACAAAATGAATTCTGGTACCTTGTGAATCCAGGTAATGAAGATATTCCTGGATTCTTTGAACGAAAGGATTTTCAGAATTAAATGATTCTAAAGATTGCAAAGCGCTCAGAGAATCAGAGAATATCCAGATGTTGGAATTTGGCTAAGTAAAAGCGAACTCTAACGCTTTGGCTATCGCTACCCATTCCGATGACAAGATGGAGAACTCGTTTGGCAAACGATAAGAAAATACAATGATATCTATAAGGAACGCACAGCCAACTGCGTCTTCCGATTTGGACCCGTCTGTGTATATGTGGAAGCCATCAGGAAGGGTTTCTAAAAAAACCTTTAAAAGTGCGTTAATTTCAGCTTCCATAAAATTTGATTTTTCCCCAGCGAATAAGTTGTAATTTACATCTGGTTGGGGGAGAATCCACTGAGGGACATCTCTGACCTCTCGGCTATGCATGGCTGGATGGTTGGTTGGTTTGTTAGAGTTTTAGGGCGCGTCAACTTCTTTGGTCATTTGCGCCCAACCGCATGACTCGAAAATAAAAAGGTGATTACTGATTAGATGATTAAAAACTATGAAGGTAGGCTAAAAACAAACAGCATAAAAAGGTAAAAAGATAAAACGGATATAAAAACCAGGAACACAGCTAAAAAGATATGATCAACCGAGTTTATATGAGTTTGAAAAGGGATAATTTCTTTAAAAATAAAAATATCTTTTTAATAGGAGCTGAGTCTTTCGATAAAAGTTCCTCAATAGGTTTTTCTCGGTCCATACATGATCTTAAGGTCTTGCATAAAATACATTCTGTTAATATATGCTTAATAGTGAGGGGAGCCTTGCATGGACATATAGGATGCGGATCATTTTTAAGAAGGTGGCAATGTGCAAGTCTGCTATGTCCTATGCGAAGTCGTGCTGACACTACTTCTTCGCGTCGGAATTGACTGTATGCGGAATACCAACAACTGATTGTGGGCTTAATTTCCTATAACTTATTAGAGGATTGGAGAGACCATTGCTGATTGCCTTGAGTGCATAAGATGCTGCGAAATCAGAGGATATGTATGCTCAGGCAGCGACTTGATTGGCAAAATATGTGGATGTAACTTAGCTTGTCTGGCAGCCCTGTCAACCAGCTCGTTTTCCTGAATGCCCAGATGACTGGGAATCCAGCAAAAGAGTGTCTTAGTATTTTGGGATTCCAGATAGGACAGATATTCCTTAGCCCTTTGAATGAGAGGGTTATAAGAACTGAATTGAAGGAGAGAAAGAAGAGCTCCTTGCGTGTGTGAGAAAATCAGGAGGTTAGAACTCGGGAAAGAAAAGGAAAATTCTAATGCCTTCACGATAGCCATCAACTCTGCTGAAAAGATAGAAAAATCGTCGGGCAGACGAAATGCGTATTCTGAGTTGTTCACCAGGAAGGCACATCCTACCCCTCTGCTAGTTTTGGAACAGTCTGTAAAGATACAGTTCTTATTGGGATGATCAGCTAAAAATCTTCGAAAACAAGTCTGAACTTCAATTGGTAAGAGAGCAAATTTTTTCCCGTGAAAAATGTTAAAAATCAGTCTAGGAAGAGGAAGGGTCCAGGGCGGATAGTCGCGAGTTCCTCGCCTCAGCATAGGTGGAAATGAAATATTCAGCTCCTCCAATAGTGAATGCAAGATCCTATTTACAGAACGGACTCTGCTTCCACGACTGGTAATGGTGTTGTCAAATAGACAATAAAAAGCAGGATGAAGCGTTTGGTCATGGATTTTGGCAGTATATTTAAGTAGTAACTTCGATCTTCTAAGTGAGAGGGGAGGCTCGCAAGCTTCTACATATAAGCTGTCAACTGGGCTGATGCGAAAGGCCTAAATTATGGATTGGGTCTAATGATTTGAGATTACTGTGGGAGGCTATGGCTTAAATAAAGCACCCATAGTCTAATTTTGATCTGATTAAAGTTCTTTACAGTGATAGAAGGGGCTTCCTATCCGCACCCCATTTTGTGATCGATACTCAGCAGAGAATGTTCATTTTCTTCATGCAATTTGCTTTTAAATTACGTAAATGTAGCATCCATGTCACCTTTCAATCGAAAGTAAGGCCTAGAAATTTGTGCAAATTAACTATAGGGACAGGAGTGTCCTGAAGAGATAGACTTGGATCTGGATGCAGTCCCCTAAGGGTGCAAAAGTGAACGGCAACTGTGTTTTGTATTGAGAATTTAAAGCCATTGTTTTCACTCCATCCTTGTAATCTGTTGATGGTAAATTGCAATTTGCGTTCTATATGCGACATTGAAGTTGCTCTGCAGAAAATGGCTGAATCATCTATATAAAGTGATATTTGTACAGACGGAGAAATCTACGATCCGGCCTCGTTAATTGCTAGCAGGAAGAGGATGGGGCTTATTACGCAACCTTGTGGAACGCCATTTTCCTGAATAAAATACTGTGAATAGCAAGAGCCTATTCGGAATCTAAAGACTCTGTCCTCCATAAAATTATTTAAAAAGCGAGGGAGATTGCTCCTTAGGCCGTATTCATACAATTTTTGTGTTATACCGAATCTCCAGGCAGTGTCATAGGCTCTCTCTATATCAAAAAAGACGGCTACCATGTGTTGTTTAAAACCTTGGGCCAAGTGTATTTCATGTTCTAAACGTACTAAATGATCTATAGTGGATCTAGCTTTACGAAATCCACATTGATTGTAAGACAGATTCAAGTAAGACAGGTGAGTTCATTAGAAGAAACTCCTATCATTAATGGAGGGTCAGAGGCATCTTCAATCTCTATGTCAGTAGAGAAATTTACGGATAAGTCTGGCTTTCCCCCCAGAACTGGGGAATTTGGTGTCGTTTCAATTACCCGTTTTTTGGAAGGTCAGAGGAGAGTGGCACCTCTGACGAGCGTTTCTTGGCATCTTCTCTTTCCGAAGTTCTTGGTGGAGATACTGGAGGTGTAAAACTTTTCATAGTTCGACTAGCGTTGAAAGATGATGTTGTGAAAATGAAAGTTCCACAGGAAAAATCTGCGATGTACAACTCTGTCATAGTTCCAACAGTTTTAACAGTAGGACGACTCATAGCAACCGATGCATATTTACGGACTTCATTCTGTTCTACTTGCATACATGCTTCCGGAAAAGACAAACCCCCAAGGACACGAACCTCTTGGATCATCTTTTCCTTCCGTCAACTTGGGCAGTCTCTTGAAAAGGCAGAGTGGGAACCCCTGTAATTACAGCAGTGGAACTCATTCGAACAAGATTCCATCTCATGTCCGGGCAGGCCACACTTGCAGCAAACTGCATTAAAACGACAGTTAGACCTCGTGTAGCCGAACTTCTGGCATTGAAAGCATCGCAATGGTTTAGGGATAAAGGGTCTCACGTGACAGTTAATATACCCAATATGTATTGTATCAGGCAACACTGTTCCCTCAAAAGTTACTATGAAGGAGTCTGTAAGATGAGAAACACCATTCCTCCTTGGAGTGATCCTACGAATGTCAACAACTGATTGATCTTCCAATTCGGCAACGATTTCCTCATCCCCCATTCCTTCCAGATCCTGATACGTGAACACACCTTTCTTATTCACCGGTTGCGTGAACACACCTTTCTTATTCACCTTTCTTATTCACCGGTTGCGTGGGGAAAAACCGAAACGGCTTTCCCAGCAAACCTTTTCAAGGATAGAAGGGTGGTAGCTTGCCTATCGTTACAGACCTCAATAAGAAGATGTCCATTAAAGAGTCTCTTCGTATTCTTAGTACCCCCAACAAGCCGTTTTAATTCTTTTGCAATGCAAAATGGGGAGATGGTTTTGGACGAATCCCCACTCGCCAATTTCATTACCAAGAACTTCGGATTCTTGATTTACTTGCTTATTTTGTTTATCCATATTAAGTAAAATAAATTTTCATCTCCCTCGCTCCCCACCCACCACCGGGCACATCCCCATCAAAACAAATAATAGTTCCCGCTCTAAGCTTAAATTCCCGAAGTGGTTTTCTCCAACTTAATCAGTCTTATCAGGCGCAAAAAACGCTTTGCACAAAATCTACCGGAAGTCCCATGATTATGAACTTTACGCTAGTGCCCGACGTCATGCCAAGTGTCAACAACGAAAGGATCATCAACATTATGTTCAGACGCTTGAACATAATCTTCGTTCTCAGCCAGCCTCTTTCTGGTCTTACATCAACAGCAGCAGAAAACCTCATCAGCTTCCTCCTGTAGGCATGACTGATTCTATTAGCCACGACTCCACTAAAGCGAGTGAGATTTGCGATATCTTTGCCACCCATTTTGCTAATGTTTCAAAACCTTACAATAAATCGGATCATCTCTCCCTCCGTGGAAATGTTAACCCTATTATTGACGAGCCCATTATTCGCAATTCTCTCTCTACTGTGACTATCTCACCTGAGGATGTTCTAAGCGATCCTCCTCTACTACCGACATTCCCTCTTTCATTTATAAAGGCCTACTACTTGCCCCCAACGATATGAAATGAGTAGATCGCTCATGAGCTGCTTTCAGCGCCACCAACGCGTCCCCATTTGAAAGCCTGTTGGCCATTGCTTTGGTTGGCAAAAAATGGCCTTCATCGTATGTTTACGTTTGAAGTTTGCGTAGACAAACACAGTAGAACTCAATGCCGATTTTTTGTCTAGCTTTAAATTGTAGTAAAAGATATATTAAAGGTTCACCACTGACCTTTCACAGGTGTGTTTTTATCTTTCTGCGTCTTAGAATGTTTTTCTCACGTAAAAATTCTGGTCATCTTTTATATCGTAGTGGGTTGATACACAAAAGATGTAGATATTCAACCATGTTACCGTCGTTTCAGTGATATCAGAATGTTTGTTTATAGGTATGTATGAAATTATGTACCGCATTTATTAAAAAGCTTCTAAATTTGAGGGAGTTCGCTGAAGAAATTTCAGACTACAAGCACGATGTTGGTTAGGGGAGAGTGCTTTCTCATCTGGCGACAAAGCGGATATATGTATAGTAATGGCGCTTTGGCTGGCGATGTTGTTCTGCCGACCACAGTAATGGCGCCTACACTAACAATAGAGATTAATTCCACTTTTCGCCGCCTTCAAACTGCCCCAATGATGGCGGCCACATAAGCGATCTACTCATTTCTTATCGTTGCTTGCCCCTCACATTGTGGCCCCTCTTCAATATACTTTCAATCTTTGTCTACAAAATGGCCATTATCCCTCAATCTGGAAGAGCACGATCATTGTTCCTATCTACAAATCTGGACTTGCTACATTACCCAACAATTTTCGTCCAATCTCTCTTCTTCCCGTCATGGCAAAAATTCTTGATCGCGTTCTTTATAAATATCTGCTTCAGCATATTTTGCCCTCTCTTTCTGTCTGCTAACATGGCCTTCTTCCTGGTAGGTCCGTGGTTACCAATCTGGTTAGCTTCACAGAGGTGCTCATGAGCTCCTACAAACAGCAGGGCTAGACTGACACCATTTACTTTGACCTTTCCAAACCATTTGACACCGTCCAACATGATTGTCTAATTCATAAATTGAAACTCCTTGGTGTCAAAGACAATTTTCTGGCACTCCGGAATTCCTACATTTCCAAGAGAAACAATGTGGTACGCATCAATGGTCACTGCTCACGTCCCTTTTGTCCGACCTCCGGTGTCCCTCAAGACTCCGTTCTCGGTCCTCTTCTCTTCAAAATTTATACCTTTGACCTCCCTAATAATGTCATGGATTCGGGTATTCTCATGTATGCTGATGACACCAAGCTTTTTCGTACCATCACTTGCCCTCAGGATGTTTTCAATGCCATTTTAATCGATTGGAGGCTTGCTGTCAGGAGAATGGGATTAGCATTAATGGTATCAAATGTGCGCATATTGCCTTTACCAATAAAACGAATCCCATTTACGATGTTTATAGTAACGCCAATGCTACTATTAAAACTGTCAATCAAATGCGTGATCTTGGAGTCATTCTTGACGACAAGCTCACTTTTAATCCGCATATAAATAATGTACGTACTAAAGCTCTGCAGGAGCACTTATGCGTCATGGACATACCTTTTCTGTTACTTTATAAAAGTATTGCACTTTCGCAGCTTATGTACTGTAGTGAGGTCTGGAATGGTTGCACCCAGGAGCAAGATATAGTTCTCGATAGAGTGCAATCTATCTTCCTCCAGTATCTCAAGCGAAAGTTCCCTAATTACGATATGGACCTTACACCATTACGTGACATCCGACTACAAAGAGATATGACTTTTCTATAGAAGATCATCAAAGGTTCCATTAGCACAGACTTTGTACAAGGTCTCAATTTCTATGCTCCTATTGGCCGAAATAGGCAATCTTCTGCTCTGTTTAAACCGACACTATATAAACATGCCTATGCTCAACGGTCAACGATCCACAGGATCCAATCTGTACCATTCCAATTTTGATATTTTTTAATTATTTAATTACTTACTTTTTTAAATATTTAGATCTTAAGTTTTATTCTAATTTTATTTTGTAATTCTTCATTTGTAATTCGTTTTCAATGTTTGGCATTTATGTTTCTATTCATTTTATTAATTGTTATTTAGTCATATTTTATCTTGCATCATTTTTAATTTATTTTATTTTGCTGTGCCGCCGTGGGCATGGATGTTTGTGTTTGTCCCGGGCTGCGTACTGTTATAACTTGTGTAAAAGGCGCAAAATGACCTTTGTAGTCGACGCCAAAATTTCTAGAACCCCTCCCCCCCC